>SNQJ01S0167898.1:0-10494 GCA_010110895.2 Picea sitchensis
TGGAAAAACTAGTTGCTCCTTACAATATGTACTGACTTTGCATACATGGCTACCAATTTGAATTACAGTGCATATCCATGTGAAAATATACCAAAAAACTATCCATGGCCATGAATTGGAAAATAAAAATGCGGTTACATGCCAAAGGCTGTCATAGTCATGAACAAGGCCCAGTGGAACCAGTCTCAAAATCAATATGAAGATATATGTATACAATGGAGTATAATCTGATCTCCCATGATCACTGAAGTCACACATGAACTAGTACAATGAAAGGGTAGCAACAAATCATGAAATCTATGGCTACATACTGATGTCTTCAAGTCTCCTACACAATCCGCCAAAGGTGCAAGTCTACATCATGTGAATAAAGGAGTTGAGGTCAAACACAATGAGACTTCATTTGATTACTAGTCATTGAGGTATACTATTAAAAAATCTGAGACAACCTACTGATGATGAAAGTAGGTATCAAGGCATCGAGTACATTGTTACAAGTGTGAATAAAGGATTCGGGGTCTAACACTTGAAGAATTCATTGATCAGGAGACATTGATGTATTCCCAACTGTCAATGGAGAGAGAACCTGGCACTAATGACTCCAAGCCTCTAGGTACTCATAGGACTCTAGGTCTCTTTTCCATAATAGATGAGTTGAAGTCGATGGAAGGAGACCCGCTGAAAGTACATCATTAAGGCATCTCTCATCATTCAAAATGAGGTACAAAGCAGGAGCTTGATGATTTGGAGGAAACCAGACGAAGAACATGTTCATGAACCAACAACCTTGTGCGTCTTTTCGTGTGCGCCAAGTGAAAGTGATACACAAAAAAGACCCTTTGAATAGCCGCCAATGAGGAAACCACCAATAAGGCTAATGGCATACGATACACTGCATGAATACCAATGTGTGAATATATGTCTTGCCATAGAACACAAGGGAAACCACCTAGTCAACGACCAATGATGAAATGTCAATTGCTTGGTTCAAGGTTACCTACCAATGAGGAAAGTAGGACCAAAGTGTGTAATAGGACAACAACTTCATGTGATTCTGAGACAAACTGAGGGTATGGGCGACATGAAAATTCAAGAGTTCTGAAGAATGACCGACATAGGTTGATAGACATCCTTTGAACAAGATCATGAGACATATGGAAGACTCTGGAAACATAGACTCAATGATGAAACCATGAGTTGCATGAGGCATCAATCAAACTCTCCATAGAGGCTGGAAGAGTAACCAGTCGGGGGAGTAAACTCGTTGTAACGATCTCAGCTTCCTAAGGCCACGTTAAACCCAAAATTATGATGAAAAGTGGATTCAAGAACTTTGTGCTCTTTTCAAAGGCGACACGACTACTGTCAATATAAGATAATACTCCCTTCCCACCTGTCTTTTTTTGTTTTTTCATAGTCAAATGAATGCTACGATACATAGGAGGAAGCACGTGTCGCAAGTAAGAAAAACTAGTTCCAACAATGGAACATACCTATGCTCAATGAAAGGAGGTGCATGCGGGAGATGGACACTCGGGGGAATGTTCCCTCCTGGGTATAGGGTGTCAAGTTGCAAAGGATATAACAAGGCTCTACTTGGTTGAGGATGGAAAACTGTTGAGGAAAATAGTTTATAATGCAAAGTGATAATCGACAATAGGCTCAATACTGCAAAGAAGGGCATGAGATGCGATCACAACTTAACACCAAAAAATGTCCTTTTTCATAATCTTAGTCTACTTTGTTTGAAAAAGGGATAAATTTGTACCAAATAGACATCCTTTCAAATCCAATTTACGAGTGTGAAAGAGACAAGTTCACTCAGCAATCTTTTTGCTTTTTGAAAACGAGTCGGAAAAGAGCTTAAATCAAACTCACCTGGGAGTCCTCTGGGTATAGGTAAGCATGTTTATGAGTGAGAAATGAGGCTCAACATAAATTCGTGTATTAGCTATAAGGGACTCCCGGTCCTACGAAAAAAATCTCTGCATGGGCACCAAATGGAGCAGAGGATCTAACTAGGGTACCCATGTTTGGTGAGTCTCTACCATTTGATAACGACACATCTTGTAGTAGATGGAGGGTTCTGTGTCGCTAAAAAATGGGTTCGTACCTAATGCATATAAGTGACATTTACAGGACAATGCAAGTGTGGATGTGGAATGGATACCTATCGTATATGTTGGGTAGCAAAAATACCCACCCATGGTTATGAACGGTCAACATAATGCTAAAAACCACAAGAATCCATGGTGAAAACTACAAAAACCAACTCAATCCACTATTGTATTAGTCCATTAGGCGAAACTACAATCCAAAACTATGTAAAGTGGGTGAAAAATGCTATAAATAGTAACAAAAACCAAACTTTACTATGTCATTTGACCTTTTTACCCAAATACTGAATTTTGGACCAAATTACCTGCGATCTTCAACTGGTGATTGTAGGAGCGTTGAGTGATGGTATCAAAGACTGTATGGACCAGTTAATTCCTCTTCCCCTCCTCTTCCTTTCTAGTGTATTACATTTTGTATTTAGGTTTCAAATTTTAAGTTATTTAAGGCACAAATTAGATATTTAGGTGTACACGAGCTACCATTCATTGGGTCGCATATACACGTGGTTATAAATGGATATCTAAAAGACATCCTACGTATACTTAGACCTATACGTGACTTTGAATGTTGTAGCCTGCGTATATGTCCGTAAACAAGGTTGTTGATGGTTGCTAACTCAAAAAGTGATGTTTCTCTAGTAGGATGGTGCTAGAATGGAGGGAAAGGGAACATGAGGAGGTAGATGCTAATGTGGAAAGAGATTCGGGGACCCAAATGGCCTTGAAAATATGCGAGTTGTACAAGTTTTTGGCACTTAAATGGATGAGGGCCTAAGTGTTATAGGTGAATCCTCCTGTGAACAAGCGGATTCCCTCTTGGTCTCTAGACTCCTAAGGCCAAGACAAAAAGTGTTTAACATGGACACTGGCATCCTTTTAGGTCTAATCAAGCTAATATATGAAGGCGAAGAAGAAAGATATGTACCTTATTAACGACGTTTGTCCTTGCAAAGTCCTGGCTGAGCTTCAATCTTGAGATCCTTGATAGGTCATGTAGAACAAACAAAGATACAATGGACTTCCTATTCTATTGATATTAGCTCAAATATAGATCTATCTACTGAAGACAAACTCATGTGGAACAAACATAAGTTTGACAGAAACAATCCAAGCATTGATGTATTGATAAGAACAAGTAAAAGTACTCACAATCCTTTGATGAAGGTGCAACAACTTCTTCCAGTTCTCCTTGTCCAACCCCTTTGCTCAAGTAATCTACACTGATTGATTTGATGACATCTCACTTATGGGATCATAAGTTTAGTGTAATTCTCAATCTCCACACATCTTCTGTTAATACTACTTATAGGATCATAAGTTTGGTATCAATCTCTAGTCTCTCTTTCACCATGAGGAGGCCTCCTTATATAACCTTGGAGAGGCCCAACCACTTGAGAGATACTTGGGATAAGTTGAGGATTCTTCTCCTTCAGTTGAGTATCTTCCCTAAGATCATGCCTTGATCCAAGATTCGAACCCAACTACCTTCAGAAATTGAGGGGATTCTTCCCTGTTTTAGCTCAACAAACCAAAAATCCACTCAGAAAAGGTAGTACTCCCCCAAAAGGGTACACAAAGTGTTTGAACGCTCCCCCAAAGAGGCCCAGGGAGTGTTGGCACTCCCTGACAATGGGTAGGGGAGCGCTGCCCTCCAAAATCCATTTTTGAATGATTTTTCTAGTGGCAAAAGGCTTGTACTCCTTGTCAATTGATTTCTCTTCTTCAAAACTAGTCTTTGAGGTTTCTTAAGTGTCCTTATGATGTCGTTAGAGGCACGACATAGGAAATATGGAAGTATGATGTTTGCGACACTTGCGACACTTGTGGTCAAGATGCGACACTTGCTAACAAGATGCGACACTTACAACACTTGTAATGACAACACTTGCGACACTATTGAAGTGAGTAATTTTGATGTGTAACACCAAGTGAGGTTTCTACAATTACTCATGGATTACTGGGATCCAGATAGTGAGAGCTTCAACCTTGATGAGAAACAATTAAGGATTGAAGTCGAGGATATATATTTCTTGACAGGGTTGTCGCGTTGGGGTGAGGTGGTGAACCTCAAAGCCCAGGGAGCTGGGAGCGGTATGAATATAGAAGAGTACATAGATGCTCATTGTATATCAGGGACCAAGAAGGTCGGGAGTCAACTCCCCATCCAAGCGATAACAATCTAAGCCTCAATATTTTTGTCCTCGTTTTGACCCGGATCACAGGATCAACTTCGTTGCACCAGGCATCGAGGCCACTTATGTTCTACTTCGTAGAGTGTTTGAGACCCATGATGTATGGTAGGTGCACCTCGCTACTGGCTAATATGAAGGGCCAGTTGACAGAATGCAAACAGGGTGAAAAGAGGAACTTCGGGTTTGCATCCATCTTGTGTAGCTTTTTCTTCGAGCGGGTTCGAGTTTTGGGACCTAGAGTTGAGATCATTCCTCGAGGACCTCGCGATCTAGCCACAACATAGTGGACCGAGGTGATGAGATGATAAGGGGGAGGTAGGGTGCCCACGCCCTACACCGATGATTTCTTTTACTGGTGGAGATGACATGTCATTGCTCTAGATGACTAACCCTATGCAGGGATCGACTTTAGAGGGGACCCTGGCATGCCATTGCCACCAAGGATCGCCTACAGGGACATATGTATGTCAAAGTTTTTAAATATTTCATTTTTTTTGTATTTTTGTATAGTAAAACAAAAATAATTTTTGGATGAAATTTAAGTACTAACTAAACACGTGTGTGATGCAGACGTAGGTCTGTGATGACTGAACGAGCTTCCATGACATTGTCAGAGGCACCGAGGAGATGAGGTGGTGGGAGGAGAAGGAGAGAGAGTCCTTCAAAACATGTAGGGAAACCTGTCTCGTTTGACACATGGGATTCTGATGGTTCAGGTAGAGGATCTACCGGAGGCCATGCAATGATAGGTGGTTGGCATGCCCGAAGATTAGGTGTGACTCTTTCGGCATCTCACAAACACCTTAGTTTATTATCATGACAGACATCTGACGCCACAGGCATAGATTTCATGGATTTTATATTATCGACTGTATATGTGTATTGAGGGTGTTGGCCCCAATTTTGTACTATAAATGTCATATATTTTAAAATATATATAAAACATGGTTATTCGGCTTTACTTATATTACAATGTGTACATTGATGATAATGTTTTGTTTTCTTTAGTTATGTGACAAATGCCAATCTAAAATGAAATTAGCATAAGCATCATATACATAATTAGAACTCCTAGGTATGCGATGATAAGTAATAAAATCAAACTGTCATTCTAAAAGGCATACCCAGAGGAATCGTCAGAGTAATGTAGGGTCGCACACATGATAACTTCCATTCAACTGACATACTACTAATTGGGAATCCAGGAAAACCTCCAAAGAGAGAATACCATGTGAAATGGCATCACACAAAAGTTCTATAATGATGTTATATTTGGCCACATTATTTGTGGATGGACCTAGGCATAAACCACCTGAAGACACCAGCAGACCCTCGGCTGAGTAAACCACCCAAGCGGGGGAAGACAAGTTCCATGTATGACGATTGGCTCCATCTGTGAATCCTAAGTAGACCGAAGACTCCATTTACATCTGCCAACCAAGGGAAAACTCGATAAGAAAGCTGAAGACAAAAATAAAGGGAAAATATATATACACTAAATTACATTAGTATACAAAGTGTTACGCCCAAGCTTGGGGATCCAATGCAATATATTTTCAGGTAGATCCCATTCCTAGGCTCGACCAACATGTTCCCTTCATAATTCTCTAATTCATAGGCTCCTTTTTCTATGACACATGGCACGATATAGGGACCATGCCACATGGGTTTGAATTTTCCTACCCTTAGTGGCTCTTTGGCTTGATCATATAAAAGGACAAATTCACCCTCAACGTACAACCGAGGACATAAATACTTATCGTATTGGACCTTGACATATATTTTATTCATCTCGATAGTTGTAGATGCGTCTCGATGCTACTTGTCAAGGCTCTCTAGATGTACGAGGCGTCGCTCAAGACCAGAAGTGTCAAGGAGGAGCACGACTGCCAATATAAGAGAAGAGATTTCACATTCAATAAGTAAGATCAACTCCACACTGTGTACTAACTGGAAAGGAGAAAATACGGTGGCAGTCTTGACCGAGGTTTGGTATGCCCAGAGTGTGGGATATAGCATAATATGTGAGTCGTATTTGTTCTGGATGACCGTTTTCTACAAAATGGTCTTGAGAGACTTGTTGACATCCTCTACTTGTCCATTTTCCTGGGGGTAGTAAGGGGAAGAATGACCATGCCTAAACCCCAACTTGGATGCTAGCTCTTCCATCATTTCATTTTGAAAGTGACTGCCATGATCAATGACAATCTCACTCGGGATACCAAAACTGGCGATAATTTGATTGAATACGAACCAGGTGACAGTATTCCCATCAAATTTAACTGTAGGCATGGCCTTGTCCCACTTAGTAAAGTAGTCTATGGCCAAGATAATGTGATGATTCCCCCCAACCAAAGATGGGTTGCAATCCACAAAGTCCACCCCCCACTTGGTGAAGGGACCTATGATAATGATGGGATGGAGAGGGGATGGATGCGAGCGCATTTTCTGAGTGAACACCTGGCAAGGGTGACACTTATTAACCACTTCAATGCAATATTTAAAGATAGACAACTAGAAATAACTGTCTCGCAAAAGTTTCTGGCTTGTCGCAAGCCCAGATAGATGACCACCACAAGCCCCACTATGGCAATCGTTTAGAGATGACTCGGCTTCTTCATGAGTTAAACAATGATGCAAGATATTGTCTATTCCTCAACAATACAAAGTGTCACCTACGATAATGTAATTCTTAGCTTGGTATCATACACGTCGTCAGTCATCTCACGAGAGATGTTGAGGGAACTTCAAAGTTTGAAGATAGAGAAAAATGTATCCATACCAGGGGTCAAATGACGTGACAAGGAAAATGTGTTCATCCACAAATGAATCAATATGAATAACATTCTCATCCAATCATGGGAATTGATATATTAACTCTAAAAAGACTAGCGATGTCTTGGATTTCACAGAAGTGAAATCGAGATCAAATACTTGTAAAATGACAATCCATTTTTTGTATTTTCCTCCTATGATACGCATGGTAAGGACATATTGAAATGGATTGACATCGAAAACCACATTAGTTTTTCAAATAAATATATAATGGTGTAATCATTGAACTGTGTGGATGGAAACCAAAGCCAACTTTTCAACGTGAGAATATTTGAGCCCAGGACTGACTAAGTTTCGACTGAGATAGTCGATGACATGCTCGTGGAGCTCATCATCCTCCTAAACCAAAACCATACCAATCATCTCTTTAGACGCGACAACATAAAGAAAGTAATCCCTACTGTAGTTAGGAGACTTCAACAGAGGCATCGATACCAAGGTTTTCTTCAAAGCATTGAAGGATTCCTAGGCCCGCTCGTCCCATATAAAAAGGGTGTCCTTATTCAAAAGATGCATGAAACCCTTAGTAATATTGGCATAGTTTACTATAAACTGACGTAGAAAGTTAGCTTCCCCTGTAAACTTTGAAGTTGTTGAATAGTGCACGGTGGAGGCAATTGAAGTATTTCCTCAACCCTTAACGGATCTACCATGATCCTGGTCTCAGAGACTAAAAATCCCATAAGAGGTCCAGACCTAACACACAAGATGCATTTATGAGGGTTCAATCGGATTCTATAATGACAACATCTTTCAAAAACTAGTTGAAGGTACTTAGGGTGATACACTCTCTTATAAGAGTGAGCAACAAGATCGTAAAGATAAGCTTTGACTATATTCTTAAGATCGTGGAATGCGAAGGTCATAGCATGTTGGAAGGTTGCTTTGACATTTTTAAGGACGAAAGGCATCTTATGGTATGCGAAAGTACCCCAAGGAAAAATAAATGGCGTCTTATGTTGATCCTCGGGTTTAATTTGAATTTGGTTACACCCTGAAAATACGTCCATGAAAGAAAAAAATTCGCTTCCCGCACACTCGTTGAGAATCTGATCGATGAAAGGTGTTGGGAAGTTGTCTTTAGGACAGGCTTTGTTCAGGTTATGAAATTCCATGCATATACAGATGGTTCCTTGCTTCTTATTCACAGGAACGATATTGGATACTCATTCAGTTAAGGTATCTGGGTAGATAAATCCAACATTAAGCAGTTTCTCTACCTATGCCTTAATAGCAGGGGCCTTCCAGGGACTGCCAACTTTAATACATTGTCGAACAAGTTTAACATCCAGGTAACTTTTAATCTCGTGCTCGAAAATTCGAGGGTAGATTCCTGGCATCTCTTCATATGAACAATTTCTTCTGGTGAACAATCCACACTAATGTGTACATTTTCAATATTTCCAGGGGTACGAGATATATATATCGTGACAGTAGGAGAGATACTCGCCACATTTCCTTCAGCATGAATTCCATGCGTATCAAGTGGAACTATGACGTGATCGACTATCTCGCTCAGAGTAGATCGAAATTCATCTTGTTCAATTCTAGCAAGTTCTGGGAGAAAATAGGAGAGATGATGCATATCATCCCAAGGTTTGTCGAAACCATTCATGGCCTCGATGATAGCTTCATCTAAGGGAAAAGTCTCATCGAGGTAGTCATGTGAACAAGATTATGAAGTGACCCACATGGGCTTAAGAACATAATACTCATCGTCCGTCGACGAGGTAATATGATCGGGATCGAAAAAAGATTCAAGAAAAACTTGATACTCTGTCTCCGCTATCGATAGTGGCATGGCCATTCTAGCATGTGACTGACCTTCATGAGATGCATTCGAGGAAGGTAGGGTCCAAGGATCATTAAAATAGGAAGTGCGGAAATGAACAGACCTCTCTGACAAAATGAGCCTACTGGACATGGCATAAACATGGTGAACTAGTGCCATAAATTCGAAGGTACCCATAAGGGATGAATACATTCCAACACCGATATTCTCAGTTGTCGGCTGAGAATTTTCGACCATGGGGATCGATGGTCCAATAGATGCATTGGGGCTAGCATACGCAAAGGATAACTGGTCTGTTAGCATCAGAAGTCACTCCTAGATTGCTTGCAGGAGCAGAGCCTGACACCCATCAGTTTAATGTCACGATTTGTTTAAAAGGGGTGATCGAATGGAAGCAAACTCGGAACAATATCGTCTCAACTCTTAAACTAGGCCAGGCATGCATGGGCGAGTGAGGTCTTAGATAAACTTCAAACAACGAGTTGTAGTAAGGGTGAGTAGGGGGAAGACTTATTTGAGAAAAGTGCAGAGGACTGTCATAAACAGCAGGTTTGTAACAGACTGTGGGAGAAAGCATCGAAGGCAAGATCCTCTTACACCCAAATGCAGGAAATCAGAGAAAACAGTAATGTCACCACAAATCATTTATCGTAACATAGCTGTGCTAATTCATGCAAAGCATTCGATCATGAACTCTCTGATACAAGATGAAAACATAGATGGAAAAAGGAGAACTGTTTGTCATAAAACAAGAAATCTCAAACAAGAGATACACAACCCAGAGAACTAGAATGTTTGCTGAAACTTTACAGTCGGGAGCTTAGCTCTACCATCGATAGATACAAAAATGGTGAAAACGCCTTCATATACTCAGAACAACAACAACAGCGGAATCAAGACACTGCATTGAAAGCTTTGCATCTGCATGGCTTCTGACAGTCAACATATGAAAGATCGTGCAACTTATGTCAGACGCAATCCAACTCCTGACAGTTCCAGCGGTGAATCGACGTGCCTTTAATTCATTGCCGAGCTTTCCCATTATGGCGGAGGCGATGTCTAACCACCACCAACTACTTCAATAACTGCCTCAATAACTGATTCATTGGGATTGAGGATGGCCCAACCAACTCGGTACTTCTGCAACGTGGAAGACCCTCTTGCACTGCCACCTGGATTAGCTGAGCGATATGGTGCATAGACGTGGAGGCCAGCGCGAAAGATGAGGCACAACAACGGAGTGATGGGGCCATAACTGCGAGGGGAAAGAAAGAGGCGATGAGGTGCAAGAGAGGCGGCGGGGGGAGACATGTGGTGGAAGACAATAAGTGGAAGGAGCAGGATACAAGACATAATGGGTGCACTTGCAGTAGGAGGCGGACGTGGAAAGAGGCGGGACACATGGCAGGCGATGGATGGATGGTGAGATGGGAAAGGGACCATGTGGACCAAGAGAGGGGGGAGCGATAGATGTCGGAGGATGAGGAAAGGGCAGAAGGGTGCGAGCCTCATCGCTCGGTCGGGAAGAGAACAAATGGTGCAAAAAATGACATGACAG
>SNQJ01S0167898.1:24863-35495 GCA_010110895.2 Picea sitchensis
ATTTAAGCGGAGGGGGGGGGTCTGGAATCGAAGGAGCATCTCTTCGACGGCTGCAATTCGAGCGCCTGGATCAACGGCACACAAGCAACCTCGGGAATCCTCTGTCATTCTACGATTAACCAATGTGGGCCCCTTCCCTGTCATGTCATTTTTTGCACCATCTGTTTTCTTCCCGACCGAGCGATGAGGCTCACGCCCTTCTGCCCTTTCCTCATCCTCCGACATTTGTCGCTCCCCCCTCTCCTGGTCCACATGGTCCCTTTCCCATCTCACCATCCATCCATCGCCTGCCATGTGTCCCGTCTCTTTCCACGTCTGCCTCCTACTGCAAGTGCACCCATTATGTCTTGTATCCTACTCCTTCCACTTATCGTCTTCCGCCACATGTCTCCCTTCGCCACCTCTCTTACACCTCATCACCTCTTTCTTTCCCCTCGCGGTTATGGCCCCATCACTCCATTGTTGTGCCTCATCTTTCGTGTTGGCCTCCACGTCTATGCACCATATCGCTCAGCTAATCCAGGTGGCAACGCAAGAGGGTCTTCCACGTCGCAGAAGTACCGAGTTGGCCGGGCCACCCTCAATCCTGATGAAGCAGTTATTGAGGCAGTTATTGAAGCAGTTGGTGGTGGTTAGACATCGCCTCCGCCATAATGGGAAAGCCCGGCAATGAATTAAAGGCACGTCGATTCGCCACTGGAACTGTCAGGAGTTGGATTGCGTCTGACATAAGTTGCACGATCTTTCAGATGTTGACTGTCAGAAGCCATGCAGACGTAAATCTTTCAATGCAGTGTCTTGATTCTGCTGTTGTTGTTGTTCTGAGTATATGAAGGCGTTTTTGCCATTTTTATATCTATCGATGGTAGAGCTAAGATCTCGACTGTAAAGTTTCCGCAAACATTCTAGTTCTCTGGGTTGTGTATCTGTGTTTGAGATTTCTTGTTTTATGACAAATAGTTCTCCTTTTTCCATCTATGTTTTCATCTCGTATCAGAGAGTTCATGATCGAATGTTTCGCGTGAATTAGCACAGCTATGTTATGATAAATGATTTGTGGTGACATTACTGTTTTCTCTGATTTCCTGCATTTGGGTGTAAGAGGATCTTGCCTTCGATGCTTTCTCCCACAGTCTGTTACAAACCTGTTGTTTATGACAGTCCTCTGCACTTTTCTCATATAAGTCTTCCCCCTACTCACCCTTACTACAGCTCATTGTTTGAAGTTTATCTAAGACCTCACTCGCCCATGCATGCCTGGCCTAGTTTCAGAGTTGAGACGATATTGTTCCGAGTTTGCTTCCATTCGATCACCCCTTTTAAACAAATCGTGACATTAAATTGATGGGTGTCAGGCTCTGCTCCTGCAAGCAATCCAAGAGTGACTTTTGACGCTAACAGACCAGTTATCCTTTGCGTATGCGAGCCCCAATGCATCTATTGTACCATCGATCCCCATGGTCGAAAATTCTCAGCCGACAACTGAGAATATCGGTGTTGGAATGTATTCATCCCTTATGGGTACCTTCGACTTTATGGCACCAGTTCACCATGTTTACGCAATGTCCAGTAGGCTCATTTTGTCAGAGAGGTCTGTTCATTTTCGCACTTCCTATTTTAATGATCCTTGGACCCTACCTTCCTCGACTGCGTCTCATGAAGGTCAGTCGCGTGCTGGAATGGCCATGCCACTATCGACAGCGGAGACAGAGTATCAAGTTGTTCTTGAATATTTTTTCGATCCCGATCATATTACCTTGTCGACGGACGAGGAGGATTGTGTTCTTAAGCCCATGTGGGTCACTTCATCATCTTGTTCACATGACTACCTCGATGAGACTTTTCCCTCAGATGAAGCTATCATCGAGGCCATGAATGGTTCTGACAAACCTTGGGATGATATGCATCATCTCTCCTATTTTCTCCCAGAACTTGCTAGAATCGAATAAGATGAATTTCGATCTACTCTGAGCGAGATAGTCGATCACGTCATAGTTCCACTTGATACGCATGGAATTCATGTTGAACGAAATGTGGTGAGTATCTCTCCTACTGTCACGATATATATATCTCGTACCCCTGGAAAGATTGAAAATGTACACATTAGTGTGGATTGTTCACCAGAAGAAATTGGTCATATGAAGAGATGCCAGGAATCTACCCTCGAATTTTCGAGCATGAGATTAAAAGTTACCTGGATGTTAAAATTGTTCGACAATTTCTTAAAGTTGGCAGTCCCTGGAAGGCCCCTGCTATTAAGGCATAGGTAGAGAAACTGCTTAATGTTGGATTTATCTACACAGATACCTTAACTGAATGAGTATCCAATCTTGTTCCTGTGAATAAGAAGCAAGGAACCATATGTATATGCATGGAATTTCATAACCTGAACAAAGCCTATCCTAAAGACAACTTCCCAACACCTTTCATCGATCAGATTCTCGACGAGTGTGCGGGAAGCGAAGTTTTTTCTTTCATGGACGTATTTTCAGGGTGTAACCAAATTCAAATTAAACCTGAGGATCAACATAAGACGCCATTTATTTTTCCTTGGGGTACTTTCACATACCATAAGATGCCTTTCGTCCTTAAAAATGTCGAAGCAACCTTCCAACGTGCTATGACCTTCGCATTCCACGATCTTAAGCATATAGTCAAAGCTTATCTTTACGATATTGTTGCTCACTCTTATAAGAGAGTGTATCACCCTAAGTACCTTCAGCTAGTTTTTGAAAGATGTTGTCATTATAGAATCCGGTTGAACCCTCATAAATGCATCTTTTGTGTTAGGTCTGGACCTCTTCTGGGATTTTTAGTCTCTGAGACCAAGATCATGGTAGATCCGTTAAGGGTTGAGGAAATACTTCAATTGCCTCCACCGTGCACTATTCAACAACTTCAAAGTTTACAGGGGAAAGCTAACTTTCTACGTCAGTTTATAGTAAACTATGCCAATATTACTAAGGGTTTCATGCATCTTTTGAATCAGGACACCCCTTTTATATGGGACGAGCGGGCCTAGGAATCCTTCAATGCTTTGAAGAAAACCTTGGTATCAATGCCTCTATTGAAGTCTCCTAACTACAGTAGGGATTACTTTCTTTATGTTGTCGCGTTTGAAGAGATGATTGGTATGGTTTTGGTTTAGGAGGATGATGAGCTCCACGAGCATGTCATCGACTATCTCAGTCGAAACTTAGTCAGTCCTGGGCTCAAATATTCTCACGTTGAAAAGTTGGCTTTGGTTTCCATCCACACAGTTCAACGATTACACCATTATATATTTATTTGAAAAACTAATGTGGTTTTCGATGTCAATCCATTTCAATACGTCCTTACCATGCGTATCATAGGAGGAAAATACAAAAAATGGATTGTCATTTTACAAGTATTTGATCTCGATTTCACTTCTGTGAAATCCAAGACATCACTAGTCTTTGCAGAGTTAATATATGACTTCCCATGATTGGATGAGGATGTTATTCATATTTATTCGTTTGTGGATGAACACATTTTCCTTGTCACGTCATTTGACCCCTGGTATGGATACATTTTTCTCTATCTTCAAACTTTGAAGTTCCCTCAGCATCTCTCGCAAGATGACTGACGGCGTGTACAATACCAAGCTAAGAATTACATTATTGTCGGCGACACTTTGTATTGTTGAGGAATATACAATATCTTGCATCATTGTTTAACTCACGAAGAAGCTGAGTCATCTCTAAACAATTGCCATAGTGGGGCTTGTGGTGGTCATCTATCCGGGCTTGCGACAAGCCAGAAACTTTTGTGAGACAGTTATTTCTAGTCATCTATCTTTAAATATTGCATTGAAGTGGTTAATAAGTGTCACCCCTGCCAGGTGTTCACTCAGAAAATGTGCTCGCATCCAGCCCCTCTCCATCCCATCATTATCATCGGTCCCTTCACCAAGTGGGGGGTGGAATTTGTGGATTGCAACCCAACTTTGGTTGGGGGGAATCATCACATTATCTTGGCCATAGACTACTTTACTAAGTGGGACAAGGCCATGCCTACAGTTAAATTCGATGGGAATATTGTCACCTTCTTCGTATTCAATCAAATTATCGCCAGGTTTGGTATCCCGAGTGAGATTATCATTGATCATGGCAATCACTTTCAAAATGAAATGATGGAAGAGCTAGCATCCAAGTTGGGGTTTAGGCATGGTAATTCTTCCCCTTACTACCCCCAGGAAAATGGACAAGTAGAGGATGTCAACAAGTCTCTCAAGACCATTTTGTAGAAAACGGTCATCCAGAACAAATATGACTCACATATTATGCTATATCCCACACTCTGGGCATACCAAACCTCGGTCAAGACTGCCACCGTATTTTCTCCTTTCCAGTTAGTTCATAGTGTGGAGTCGATCTTACTTATTGAATGTGAAATCTCTTCTCTTATAATGGCAATCGTGCTCCTCCTTGACACTTCTGGTCTTGAGCGACGCCTCGTACATCTAGAGAGCCTTGACAAGTAGCGTCGAGACGCATCTACAACTATCGAGATGAATAAAATATATGTCAAGGTCCGATGCGATAAGTCTTTCTGTCCTCGGTTGTACGTTGAGGGTGAATTTGTCCTTTTATATGATCAAGCCAAAGAGCCACTAGGGGCAGGAAAATTCAAACCCATGTGGCACGGTCCCTATATCGTGCCATGTGTCATAGAAAAAGGAGCCTATGAATTAGAGAATTATGAAGGGAACATGTTGGTCGAGCCTAGGAATGGGATCTACTGAAAATATATTGCGTTGGATCCCCAAGCTTGGGTGTAACACTTTGTATACTAATGTAATTTAGTGTATATATATTTTCCCTTTATTTTTGTTTTCATCTTTCTTATCGAGTTTTCCCTTGGTTGGCAGATGTCAATGGAGTCTTTGGTCTACTTAGGATTCGCAAATGGAGCCAATCGTCATACATGGAACTTGTCTTCCGCCGCTTGGGTGGTTTACTTAGCCGAGGTTCTGTTGGTGTCTTCGGGTGGTTTATGCCTAGGTATATCCACAAATAATGTGGCCAAATATAGCATCATTATAGAACTTTTGTGTGATTCCATTTCACATGGTATTCTCTCTTTGGAGGTTTTCCTGGATTCCCAATTAGTAGTATGTCAGTTGAATGGAAGTTATCATGTGTGCGACCCTAGATTACTCTGACGATTCCTCTGGGTATGCCTTTTAGAATGACAGTTTGATTTTATTACTTATCATCACATACCTAGGAGTTCTAATTATGTATATGATGCTTATGCTAATTTCATTTTAGATTGGCATTTGTCACATAACTAAAGAAAACAAAACATTATCATCAATGTACACATTGTAATATAAGTAAAGCCGAAGAACCATGTTTTATATATATATTAAAATATATGACATTTATAGTACAAAATTGGGGCCAACACCCTCAATACACATATACAGTCGATAATATAAAATCCATGAAATCTATGCATGTGGCATCGGATGTCTGTCATGATAATAAACTAAGGTGTTTGCGAGATGCCAAAAGAGTCACACCCAAGCTTCGGGCATGCCAACCACCTATCGTTGCATCGCCTCCAGCAGATCCTCTACCTGAACCATCAGAATCCCATGTGTCAAACGAGACAGGTTTCCCTACATGTTTTTAAGGACTCTCTCTCCTTCTCCTCCCACCACCTCATCTCCCCGGTGCCTCTGACAATGTCATGGAAGCTCGTTCAGTCATCGCAGACCTACGTTTGCATCACACACGTGTTTAGTTAGTACTTAAATTTCATCCAAAAATTATTTTTGTTTTACTATACAAAAATACAAAAAAAATGAAATATTTAAAAACTTTGACATACATATGTCCCTGTAGGCAGTCCTTGGTGGCAATGGCATGCTAGGGTCCCCTCTAAAGTTGATCCTTGCATAGGGGTAGTCATCTAGAGAAATGACATGTCATCTCCACCAATAAAATAAATCATCGGTGTAGGGCGTGGGCACCCTACCTCCCCCTTATCATCTCATCACCTCGGTCCACTGTGTTGTGGCTAGATCGCGAGGTCCTCAAGGAATGATCTCAACTCTAAGTCCCAAAACTCGAACCCGCTCGAAGAAAAAGCTACACAAGATGGATGCAAACCCGAAGTTCCTCTTGTCACCCTGTTTGCATTCTGTCAACTGGCCCTTCATATTAGCCAGTAGCGAGGTGCACCTACCATACATCATGGGTCTCAAACACTCTACGAAGTAGAACATAAGTGGCCTCGATGCCTGGTGCAACAAAGTTGATCCTATGATCCGGGTCAAAACAAGGACAAAAATATTGAGGCTTAGATTGTTATCGCTTGGATGGGGAGTTGACTCCCAACCTTCTCGGTCCCTGATATACAATGAGCATCTATGTACTCTTCTATATTCATACCGCTCCCAGCTCCCTGGGCTTTGAGGTTCACCACCTCACCCCAACGCGACAACCCTGTCAAGAAATATATATCCTCGACTTCAATCCTTAATTGTTTCTCATCAAGGTTGAAGCTCTCACTATCTGGATCCCAGTAATCCATGAGTAATTGTAGAAACCTCACTTGGTGTTACACATCAAAATTACTCACTTCAATAGTGTCGCAAGTGTTGTCATTACAAGTGTTGTAAGTGTCGCATCTTGTTAGCAAGTGTCGCATCTTGACCACAAGTGTCGCAAGTGTCGCAAACATCATACTTCCATATTTCCTATGTCGTGCCTCTAATGACATCATAAGGACACTTAAGAAACCTCAAAGACTAGTTTTGAAGAAGAGAAATCAGTTGACAAGGAGTACAAGCCTTTTGCCACTAGAAAAATCATTCAAAAATGGATTTTGGAGGGCAGCGCTCCCCTACCCACTGTCAGGGAGTGCCAGCACTCCCTGGGCCTCTTTGGGGGAGCGTTCAAACACTCTGTGTACCCTTTTGGGGGAGCGCTACCTTTTTTGAGTGGATTTTTGGTTTGTTGAGCTAAAACATGGAAGAATCCCCTCAATTTCTGAAGGTAGTTGGCTTCGAATCTTGGATCAAGGCATGATCTTAGGGAAGATCCTCAACTGAAGGAGAAGAATCCTCAACTTATCCCAAGTATCTATCAAGTGGTTGGGCCTCTCCAAGGTTATATAAGGAGGCCTCCTCATGGTGAAAGAGAGACTAGAGATTGATACCAAACTTATGATCCTATAAGTAGTATTAACAGAAGATGTGTGGAGATTGAGAATTACACCAAACTTATGATCCCATAAGTGAGATGTCATCAAATCAATCAGTGTAGATTACTTGAGCAAAGGGGTTGGACAAGGAGAACCGGAAGAAGTTGTTGCACCTTCATCAAAGGATTGTAAGTACTTTTACTTGTTCTTATCAATACATCAATGCTTGGCTTGTTTCTTTCAAACTTATGTTTGTTCCACATGAGTTTGTCTTCAGTAGATAGATCTATATTTGAGCTAATATCAATAGAATAGGAAGTCCATTGTATCTTTGTTTGTTCTACAGGACCTATCAAGGATCTCAAGATTGAAGCTCATCCAGGACTTTGCAAGGACAAACGTCGTTAATAAGGTACATATCTTTCTTCTTTGCCTTCATATATTAGCTTGATTAGACCTAAAAGGATGCCAGTGTCCATGTTAAACACTTTTTTGTCTTGGCCTTAGGAGTCTAGAGACCAAGAGGGAATCCGCTTGTTCACAGGAGGATTCACCTATAACACTTAGGCCCTCATCCATTTAAGTGCCAAAAACTTGTACAACCCGCATATTTTCAAGGCCATTTGGGCCCCCGAATATCTTTCCACATTAGCATCTACCTCCTCATGTTCCCTTTCCCTCCATTCTAGCACCATCCTACTAGAGAAACATCACTTTTTGAGTTAGCAACCATCAAAAACCTTGTTTACGGACATATACGTGGGCTACAGCATTCAAAGTCACGTATAGGTCTAAGTATACGTAGGATGTCTTTTAGATATCCATTTATAACCATGTGTATATGCGACCCAATGAATGGTAGCTCGTGTACACCTAAATATCTAGTTTGCGCCTTAAATAACTTAAAATTTGAAACCTCAATACAAAATGTAATACACTAGAAAGGAAGAGGAGGGGAAGAAGAATTACCTGGTCCATACAGTCTTTGATACCATCACTCAACGCTCCTACAATCACCAGTTGAAGATCGCAAGTAATTTGGTCCAAAATTCAGTATTTGGGTAAAAAGGTCAAATGACATAGTAAAATTTGGTTTTTGTTACTATTTATAGCATTTTTCACCCACTTTACATAGTTTTGGATCGTAGTTTCGCCTAATGGACTAATACAACAGTAGATTGAGTTGGTTTTTGTAGTTTTCACCATGGATTCTTGTGGTTTTTAGCATTATGTTGACTGTTCATAACTATGGGTGGGTATTTTTGCTACACAACATATACGATAGGTATCCATTCCATCATGCACACTTGCATTGTCCTGTAAATGTCACTTATATGCATTAGGTACGAACCCATTTTTTAGCAACACAGAACCCTCCATCTACTACAATATGTGTCGTTATCAAATGGTAGAGACTCACCAAACATGGGTACCCTAGTTAGATCCTCTGCTCCATTTGGTGCCCATGCAGAGATTTTTTCCGTAGGACCGGGAGTCCCTTATAGCTAATACACGAATTTATGTTGAGCCTCATTTCTCACTCATAAACATGCTGACCTATACCTAGAGGACTCCCAGGCGAGTTTGATTTAAGCTCTTTTCCGACTCGTTTTCAAAAAGCAAAAAGATTGCCGAGTGAACTTGTCTCTTTCACACTCGTAAATTGGATTTGAAAGGATGTCTATTTGGTACAAATTTATCCCTTTTTCAAACAAAGTAGACTAAGATTATGAAAAAGGACATTTTTTGGTGTTAAGTTGTGATCGCATCTCATGCCCTTCTTTGCAGTATTGAGCCTATTGTCGATTATCACTTTGCATTATAAACTATTTTCCTCAACAGTTTTCCATCCTCAACCAAGTAGAGCCTTGTTATATCCTTTGCAACTTGACACCCTATACCCAGGAGGGAACATTCCCCCGAGTGTCCATCTCCCGCATGCACCTCCTTTCATTGAGCATAGGTATGTTCCATTGTTGGAACTAGTTTTTCTTACTTGCGACACGTGCTTCCTCCTATGTATCGTAGCATTCATTTGACTATGAAAAAACAAAAAAAGACAGGTGGGAAGGGAGTATTATCTTATATTGACAGTAGTCGTGTCGCCTTTGAAAAGAGCACAAAGTTCTTGAATCCACTTTTCATCATAATTTTGGGTTTAACGTGGCCTTAGGAAGCTGAGATCGTTACAACGAGTTTACTCCCCCGACTGGTTACTCTTCCAGCCTCTATGGAGAGTTTGATTGATGCCTCATGCAACTCATGGTTTCATCATTGAGTCTATGTTTCCAGAGTCTTCCATATGTCTCATGATCTTGTTCAAAGGATGTCTATCAACCTATGTCGGTCATTCTTCAGAACTCTTGAATTTTCATGTCGCCCATACCCTCAGTTTGTCTCAGAATCACATGAAGTTGTTGTCCTATTACACACTTTGGTCCTACTTTCCTCATTGGTAGGTAACCTTGAACCAAGCAATTGACATTTCATCATTGGTCGTTGACTAGGTGGTTTCCCTTGTGTTCTATGGCAAGACATATATTCACACATTGGTATTCATGCAGTGTATCGTATGCCATTAGCCTTATTGGTGGTTTCCTCATTGGCGGCTATTCAAAGGGTCTTTTTTGTGTATCACTTTCACTTGGCGCACACGAAAAGACGCACAAGGTTGTTGGTTCATGAACATGTTCTTCGTCTGGTTTCCTCCAAATCATCAAGCTCCTGCTTTGTACCTCATTTTGAATGATGAGAGATGCCTTAATGATGTACTTTCAGCGGGTCTCCTTCCATCGACTTCAACTCATCTATTATGGAAAAGAGACCTAGAGTCCTATGAGTACCTAGAGGCTTGGAGTCATTAGTGCCAGGTTCTCTCTCCATTGACAGTTGGGAATACATCAATGTCTCCTGATCAATGAATTCTTCAAGTGTTAGACCCCGAATCCTTTATTCACACTTGTAACAATGTACTCGATGCCTTGATACCTACTTTCATCATCAGTAGGTTGTCTCAGATTTTTTAATAGTATACCTCAATGACTAGTAATCAAATGAAGTCTCATTGTGTTTGACCTCAACTCCTTTATTCACATGATGTAGACTTGCACCTTTGGCGGATTGTGTAGGAGACTTGAAGACATCAGTATGTAGCCATAGATTTCATGATTTGTTGCTACCCTTTCATTGTACTAGTTCATGTGTGACTTCAGTGATCATGGGAGATCAGATTATACTCCATTGTATACATATATCTTCATATTGATTTTGAGACTGGTTCCACTGGGCCTTGTTCATGACTATGACAGCCTTTGGCATGTAACCGCATTTTTATTTTCCAATTCATGGCCATGGATAGTTTTTTGGTATATTTTCACATGGATATGCACTGTAATTCAAATTGGTAGCCATGTATGCAAAGTCAGTACATATTGTAAGGAGCAACTAGTTTTTCCA
>SNQJ01S0167898.1:35505-46036 GCA_010110895.2 Picea sitchensis
TTATTGAGATATTACCCAATGCCTCCATCAAGGAATAAGACCTTGACATGCATCATTGGGATCTCTCTTTCACAAATGAAAACCATAAGAAGTGTTTCAAATGTTAATATGAAAATAATTTCCACCTTCACAAATTTTATAAAGGGAACTTGGTCTTGGTATATAATCAAGACCATAATAAATTAGGGGCATGGAAATTTGAACTTATATGGAATGACCTTGAAGTTTTGTATCATATGGAATGACCATATACTAGAAACACTCTGACTCGACCCTTCAAGTCCATTTGGAGGCTATAACTTGAGCCATATACAAGCCTTGAGATCATTCATCATTGAGAGCAAAGAAATTAGAGAAATTTCACTTCATATTGAGTCTGCATCCCTGTGTCCTTGAAAGTATGAACTTCTTTTGTGTTCATCCCCCAAGCTCTTCCTATCTTGAGAAGGAGAAACTCAATTACTCCTACTACTTGTGAGATTTCCTAGGTGGAGGGACTTAGTTTCTCGGTTTCAATATGTGCCGATACATAAGTTTTTCACCTATGTACTTCTATTGATTACATTAATAGAAATACTCTTTTCTCGTCCAATTATATGTTGAAAATATTTTTATTACTTTCCATGGGCATATTTGTTATACATCTTAATGGATTATGCTATTTTGTATCCTAACATTTCATATAATTTCCATATGCTTGTGTATCTTGGATGTTGAGGACAAGTTTTAGGTATCAAGCATTGGATCGCGAGCTCAACTGTGGTCTTCTTCGGATATCCAGAAGAGGTAGGCTACTAGCATTCATTTTGTTAGAATTTCCATTTGTCT
Organism: Picea sitchensis; assembly: GCA_010110895.2. Classification (NCBI taxonomy): domain Eukaryota; kingdom Viridiplantae; phylum Streptophyta; class Pinopsida; order Pinales; family Pinaceae; genus Picea; species Picea sitchensis. The sequence continues at coordinate 36,334 of SNQJ01S0167898.1, forward strand.
AGCATACTTGAGATTAGAGTTGATTTCTAGTCGTCTTTCCGTCTGTTCTGATTTACCCCAATCCATAGAGAGATTTTCCTCGTAACAAAATTGGCAACTCCACTGGGGAATGTCCCTTTTTAGGTTATTTGGTGATTTTTCTTCTTTATTTCTCTATGTTTTCCTGAGTTTCTATGTCACCTATTGCTTGACAGCCTCTGCTTTGCTTTGCATCTGAGTTTCTTTCCCTAACCATTTCCCAGTCAGTCTCTTTCTTGGCATTTGCAGGTTATCCCTTGACAATCACATACATATGCATTATGTCTATGTTTAGGGAACATACATATGCTTTTGTTCCTTGCACAATCACATACACTATTTTCTAAGTCTTTTTGGCTAGGTTTAGTGTTTGCTGGGTGAGTTTTGTTGGTTGCTGAGACTTCTTGGGTTCCTATCCTGTCTGTTGAGTGCCTACATAGTGATAGGAAGCTACACCATTGTTGATTTTTTTTTAGGCAAAATCATTTCTTTTCATTTTTCTCATTTTTTTTCCTTGCATTCCGGTCTAGGTAGTCGCTTCTTGGTGTCCTTATTGGATTGTATCCTTGTGCTTGCAGAAGAGTCTTCCCGAGAAGTTGTTTATTCAGTCCTTGCATTTTCATTTCATTATATTGAAAATACATTTTTTTTTTCTTTTTTTCATTTTATCTAGAGAATTTGCACTTTTGTCTACATTACATTAGTTTTGGCAAATTAGGAAAGATTTCACTTCATTGAAATTGAAAGAGATTGCATCCTGTGCACAACATTTAGAAGCATACCATTTCTTTGAAAAATAAGACTAGTACTTAACATTGTTTTTACATTTTCTTCTTTCTTATATGTTGAGTCACAACACCATTAGTTTCACGACCACACCTCTTGAGTAAGCAAAACCTGCTAAAACTAATGTTGAATAATTAAAATTGATTAGATTTTTTTTTTTCCAGGGTACACAAACAAGTTTAGGATCTAGGGCCTTGGAATAGGATTTTGTGAGTAAAATTCTCCAAGGCTATAAAACTCAACGTATGTGTCTAACAAGGGAGTGGTGAAACCCATTCTATAATTGGTTTCCTCGGGAGGCTCTACTCACACCAGAGTTAAGCACGAGGTCGCACGATGTTGGTTGTAGACATAACCCTCTAATACCTTCCCACTGTCAGAGATATGTTTGGGGTTCTATTCATATCTAGGGGTTTCTCTAGTGCCTTTACCTCCATGAGAGGTGGTGCTTTCGAGACTTCGGGCTTTGCTACCCTACCCATATGGTGGACCAGACCTATGACTAATTGCATGAGCATTGGTTATACCGTGGTGACCTTAGTTTCCTGATCTAGGTACCCACACATGTTTCTTGTAGGGGTTATTATGCAGGTACCTTGAGTGAGATAGGGATCATAAAACACACAAAATTTATGGAGGATTTTATCTCTAGAGGAATCTGATTGATTTCACTATGAAGGCCACGAGGGTCCTTATAAATTATTTTTTTACCTCCACTCTATTGTTTGGGAGTATCATCCCCTCCTGGGAGAGGAATAACTTCTTTAGTTTGGGAGGTCCCTTCAACCATCATATCCTGTTTGTGTGCATTGACATTTAGTTTTATTTAAGAATGTTCTCTTTTTATATTAGGCAGCCTTAGGATTTTGTTTTACGTTACGAGTTCTGAGTCATCGGGGAGAAAGACCAGCCTCTACGCTGGTATCGTCGTCTTTTGAATCAAGTACTGTAGTTTATTATGATACCGAAGCCAACTCCTAAAAGGTGTAGAGTTAATAAATGTGGTACATACATCTCCTCCACTCAGACTCACGATCATCCTACCATGAGTATTGATTCATATATGAATGTTTCAGGAAGCCCTTCGACTCCAGCCTCCACTATGGTTAGTGAAGTCCCCTCGAATCCCTCATCATTGGTTACATGGATTCCAGAGACTCCCTCACTTAATGCTACCAAACCCATTGTTTTCTCTCATTCCATGGGGACAACCATTTTGTATTCTTGAGTAGTACACCTAACTATAGTACTCATTCGATTCCTCCGGCCTCTAATCCTTCTATTTTGGTATGGAAGATATGAATTCACAGTTGTCATCCTCCATTCCGACATCTAATGTAAATCCTAGTTTTGGGCCTAGGGCACATCACTTCCTTATACTCCTTTCTCATTTGGTGGGGGTCATATCCCTCAACCCGCTCCCACAATAGGAGGTTGGAATCCTCCTTCCTATGGACCCAATCCTAGCTATAATTTTCAAGGGTGGAATCCAAAAATGGGTGGTCCTTCTACTTCTTATATCTAGTCTGTCCATCCTTCTTCCACAATGCCTGTTCCTATGAATGATTTATTATGGAAAACCTTCCTCTAACCTCTGGTGTTTCATTAGGGGGAAGTCAATTTTATAGTATGGGAAACCCCCTACTTCGATTTCCTTCATTTAGGGGAAATATATATCCTCACATGAGTAATCCATATCATGTCGCTTTCTCCTCGTAAGCAGCCCCCTCGATGATGATGCCCTCACAAAATTTTATGAATTAGTTGGGAGGAGGATACTATCCTACTAGATAGGGCCATGGTGTATAGAAGAACCCTTCTTGGCCCATGATCTCTCAAAACCAGTATTTCCTTAGAGCATGGTCCCATACGTTGCAACCAAGGATCCCTTTTCTAGCCACATTGAATTTTACAGACTTGTCAAAATTGATGAACGACCCTATGCATCATGATCCGTCATAGCCCCCCATTCCTTCCAAGCTTCCCTATGAAATTTTGAAGTTTGAGGGTAAGAGTAATGAGGACCCAGGTGATCATTTGACTACCTTTCATTTATGGTGCTTGTCTAACTCTCTTAATGACGATTCTGTTCATTTGAGATTGTTTCAATGCAACCTTATGGGGGTTGTAGTGAAATGGTACATCGAGTTACCTGGGGGAAATTACCGAACTTTCAATGAACTGGTCTTAGTTTTTCTCAACCACTTTCAATTTTCGATTCGTTACGATGCCGACATAGAAATTTTATCGACTTTTCATGAAGATAAAGCCACCCACATATTAGATCATATTCAAGAGTGGCATAGAAGGAAGCAGTTGATTAAAGCTCACATTCCTCCAGAGTTTCTATTTGAATGGTTCCTTAAGTCCCTATTGCCTTACATTTCGAAGGATGTTTCTACATTCAGAGTGACATCTGAGGAAGAGGCCATCTTTAAATAAAAACAATTAGATCTTATAAATTCTCAATCTGGGATGCTCTATGAAATTATTCCTGACACACCATGGTTGAATTATGATCCTAGACAAAATCCTGGGCCTCATGATGATGGAATCATAGGCTTTCCTAATGCTACATCTGCAGACTAGGTGATGAACCAAATGAAATATTTGTCTCTTAACCAGTCTGCACTAGGAAAATCTATGAATTCATCCTCATCCACCAAGTCATCAGATGTACATTCTGTGTAGTCGAATAACCCAAAAGATAACCAACAACTCAGAGGGAACAAGAAGAAAAATCATAGTAATAATTGCAAGGGTGGGAATAATAATAATAATAAAACCAAGGACAACCATAATAATGATAAATCCAATAATAATGGCGGCGAGGGAAAGAAATAAAAGAGGAAGGTGAAGTTTCCATGTAAACATTGTAAAGAAGATCACCTTACCCACCTATGCCCCAAAATTGAGGAATCCTCGAGGCTCATAGAGAAAATGCCTGTTGTGTTGACTAATCCATTTCTACATAATAAAAAATATTACCTCGGGAGACTCCAACACCATAAATGCATTGAGTGGAGGTAAAAATCCCTTAGCGCATGATGGTGGCCATCAATGCATCAATATGGTTCAATTTGATATTAGTGTAGCCACTAGGACTCAGGATTACGGTTCTTCACAACCTGTTTTGGGTCTAGAGCCTCCCCCTCTATAAACACCTTTGCGGATCGATAAGACTGAACCTTCGCCTCACATTTTGAAAGGAGTCCTTAAGTTCTCTACTCACAATCCTAATGCCAGAGCCAGATAAAATTACTCGATTTTCGAGGATTTGGGCCAAATACTGTGTGAGATGTTAGCTTTGGAGGTACTCCAGACGTGTCCAACATAGAGGAATGCCCCTCGATAATGAATCAGGGTTGTAAATCCTAGGAAGGCCCCCGCTATTAAGAGATAGGTGGAGAAACTACTAGATTAATCTACCCGGTTCCCTTGATTGAATGGGTATCCAATATCGTTCCTGTAGATAAGAAGCAAGGAATTGTTCGTGTATGTATGGATTTTAGAGACCTAAATAAAGTCTGTTCTAAATATAACTTCCCCACTCCCTTTATTGATCAGATTATTGATGAGTGTGTAGGAAGCAAAGTCTTTTCTTTTATGGAACAGATTTTCAGGTTACAATCAAATTCAAATTAAACCCGAGGATCAACATACGACGACGTTCATTTTCCCTTGGGGTACATTTGCATACCAAAAAATTCCTTTTGGCCTTAAAAATGTCAGATAAACTTTTCAACGTGCCATGATATTCACGTTCCATGACCTTAATCATATAGTCAAAGCCTATCTAGATGATCTTGCTTCTCACTCTCACAAGAGGGTTGATAATCTGACTCATATTCATCTGGTGTTTGAAATATGATGCTATTATCTTATTGGATTGCACCCTCACAAATGCATCTTCTTCATTAGGTCATGATGCCTTTTGGGATTCATAGTTTCTGAGCATGGGATCATGGTGGACCCTATGAATATTGAGGCAATACTTCGATTGCCTCCCCCACACAATATTTGACAACTTCATGGTTTACAGGGGAAGGCTAACTTCCTGTGTCATTTTGTAGCTAAATATGAAAATATAACTAAGGGTTTTATGTGTCTCTTGAAAAATGATACTCCGTTCATATGGGATGAGTGATCCTAGGATTCCTTTGATGCTCTTAAGAAAGCCCTGGTGTCAGCACCTCTGCTGAAGCCCCGAGACTACAATAGGGATTTCCTTCTTTATGTTTCCATGTTTGAAGGGATGATTGGTATGGTTATAGTTCAGTAATATGATGAGCTACATGATCATGTTATCTATTAACTTAGCCAAAATATAATTGGTTCTGAACTTAAGTACTCCCACGCAGATAAGCTAGGATTAACAACTGTGCATGCAGTTCATATATTACGTCACAATATATTATTTTGCAATACTATCGTGGTTGCTGATATCAATCCATTTAAATACATCCTTACAAGGTGTATCATAGGGGGTAAATTGATACAAATGGATATCTGTGGCCACCCACCTTTTCCAAGTGTCTCAAAACAGTTTTCTGACAATTTTGGCAATTTCTATTTTTTGCAGTTTTAACTTCCGGGGCCATTTTGAGGGCCTAAATGAAGGGTTTTCAGGATAGATATCCTCAATTATAGACAAATTCATCATTGAGCCCCCAAAATGAATCTCCTCGATGATACCTTTCCAACGGGCTATAACATGCCTAAAACGGAGATCATATGCAAAATTTACGACCCCGAGAAGTTGATGTACTAACTTACCCAAACGATGCCCACATGACTTTTGGCACTTCATCTCCTAGGGTTAGGTTTTGGGATGTCTAGGGTTTTTGGAATTCTTCAGAGCCTCATTGTATTCTTCTTCTTGTGAATGCGTGCAACCATCACATCTCTTCTCAGAGATAAGCCACCACCATTCCAGCAAGCTTGTTTTTGCTACATTTTACAGTTTCAACTTATTTCATTATTTAATAGAAAACCATTTTTACTGTATCTCTGTTATTTTGTGTTAAGCACCTGTTAATAATCTGTATTCATTTCATTCTTCTCATAAAATTCAGATCAGAAATACAACAAATGGATTGTGATTTTGTAGGAGTTTGATCTTGATTTTGTCTCCGCAAAATCCAAGAAATTGCTAGTTTTTGTGGAACTGATGTCAGACTTCCCTAGGAAGGATGAGGATATTTTTCATGAAGATTCACTCATTGATGAACATATATTCCTTATCTCATCTTCAAATCCTTGGTATGGATATATTCTAATCTACCTTCAAACTCTGAAGCTTCCCTAACATCTTTTGAGAGACGACTGACGACGTATGCGCCATCAGGACAAAAACTACCTCATTATCGACGACATGTTGTATCGTTGAGGGGTGGATGCTATTTTGTGTTGTTGTTTGAATCACGAGGAAGATGAAGCCATTCTCAATGACTGTCACACTGGAGTGTATGGTGGTAACTTATTCGAGCTTGCGACAACCCAAAAAATATTGTGAGCTGGTTATTTTTGGCCGTCAATTTTTAAATATTGCATAGAAGTGGTCAATAAGTCTCACCCTTTCCAAATTTTTTCTCGTAATATTCCCTCACACCTCGCCCTTCTTCACCCAGTCATCACCATCATTCCCTTCAAGAAGTGGGGGGTGGACTTCATGGACTGCAACCCAACCTTGGTTGGGGGGCACCATCACATTATCATGACTGTGGATTATATTAATAAATGGGATGAGGCCATGCCTACCATTAAATCCGATGGTGAGACTGCAACACTTTTCATATTCAATAAAATTATAGCTCGATTCGATATCCTGAAGGATAGTTTCATTGATCATGGCATTCACTTCCAGAACGAGATGATGACAGAGTTAGCATCAAAACTGGAGTTTAAACAAGATCATAGGTCACCCTATTATCCCCAAGAAAATGGAAAAGTAGAGTCTGGGAATAAATATCTAAAATCCATTTTGCAAAAAACTGTTAGGCAGAGTAAATCTAAATGGAACATGATGCTCTACCCTGCTCTATGGGCATACCAAACCCCAATAAATAATTCCATTGGTTTCTCACTATTTCAGTTAGTCCACAAAGTGGAGTCAACCCTTCCTATTGAATGTGAGATCCCTTATCTTAAGTTGGCAGTCAAGCTCCTACCTAACACGACTGATCTTGAAGAACACCTTGTACATTTAGAGCAGCTCGATGAGCAACAACAAGATGCTGCTATAGCCATCGAGGCAAATAAATGACATATTAAGGTCTAGTGTGATAAGTCTTTCTATCCCCGATAGTACACTGAGAGTGATTTGGTTCTTCTTTACAACCAAGCTAAAGAACCGTTGGGGGATGGAAAATTCAATCCCATATGGAACGATCCTTATATCATGATGCATGTCCTTGAAAAAGGAGATTATGAGTTATAATATTATGAAGGGAATATTCTCGACGAGCCCAAAAATGGGATCTACCTTAAAAGGTATTATGCTTGAGCCCTCAAGCTCGAGTGTGACCTTTGCATACTAGTGCATGTTAGTGTATATTTTTTTCTCTTTATTCTTTTGTGTTGCCGACTTACTTATTGATTTTTCCCTTGGTTGGAAGATGTCAAAGAGATCTTCAATGTTCTTAGGATTCACGAATAGTGCCAGTCATCATACTCATAATGTGGCTTTTGCCGCTTGGGTTATCTATTCACCCAAGGGACAACTGGTGTCTTCAAGAGGCATTTGTCTGGAGCCATCAATGAAAAATGTGGCTGAGTATAGCGTAGTTATAGAGCTATTATGAGACGTCATTTCACATGGTGTTCGATATTTAGAAAATCACCTGGATTCCCAGTTAGTTATATGTCATTTGAATGACAGGTATCAGATAAGAGATCCTACATTACTACGATGTTTCCTTCGGGTGCGATTTTTGGAAATATATTTTGATTTTATTATTTATAATCATATCCCTAGAAGTTCTAATCAAGTATTTGATGCATATGTTAATTACATTTTAGATTGGTATCTGTCACATAACTAAGTAAATAAAACACACATTCACACATTCATCCATTGCAAGATATGCAATTAAAGTCGAAGACCAAAATATTTTTATATATTTCATCCATTGAGTTCAAAAAATATGGTTTCATAGTAGAAAATTGGGCTTGTATCCCTAAAAAATAAATATACGGCCGATACATCATATAACCATGGCATCTAAGATTGAGGTCCCGGATGCATGTCATGATAGCACACTATAGTGTTTGCGAGATGTTGAAAGAGTCTCACCCACAAACGAGGTATGCCCACAACCTGCCTCTACATAGCCTCTAGAAAATCCTCCACCTAGACCATAGGAATCATGTGCATTAGACACAATAGGTTTCCCTACACATTCTGAAGAACTCTCTCTACATCCCCACAAACCATCTTCTCTCCTCAACCCCTACGTCGATGCCATGGGTATCTATCCGGTTGTCGTGGAACTACATCTGCATAAAATAAATAAGTGTTAATATATGATACCATACAAAAATATTTTCGTTTTTGTTTTTCATTTATCAAATAAAAAAACAAAAAAAAATGAAATATACAAAAATCAAAATTCTCACCAATCTCTCCAAAGGCCGATCCTGGTGGTAATGGACTATCACGATCCCCTCAATAGTCGATCCCCTCATAGGGATAATCATCTATGGAAATGATCTATTGTCGCCACCAGTAATATAACTCATCGTTGTAGGGGGTTGGAACTCTACCACCTCCCAACCACCTCATCACCTTGGTTCACATAGACATGGATGGATTGCGTAGACCATGTGGAGGGAATTCTACTTTGGGTTTAAGGGATAGAACCCTCTCAAAGAAAAAACTACATAAAATGGATGTAGACCTGAAGTTTGTCATCCTCCCGAGTTTATAGTTAGTAAAATGGCTCTTCATGTTGTCCATTAGTGAGGTGAACCAATCATAAACTAGTGGTCTCAAACACTCCACAACATAGAACATAAGCATCCTTGAATCCTGATGCAATGAGGCCAATCCTGATATCCGTGTGAGTACTAAGACAATGATATTCATGTTGAATTTACTTCACACACACCTAGGATTTATTTTTCCTAAGGTTTTTCCTTGTTTATTAGTCATAATTAGTCATTATCCAGTCTCCTATATTTTAGGGGATAATATTCCACCTGGAGAATATTCTCTTTCAGTTGACACTTCGGTTTGACTAGTTGAGTTGAGTTTAGATGTTGCATTGGTTTTATCACTATGAAAAATTGGGATCATCACCATGATAATTTGACCTTGACTTGGGATAATCAAGATACTGGAGAAATACCCTTTATTCCCCAAGTTAACTCCTCACTACTCTCTATTCAGTCAATTAACTGAAGACTAGTTGACTAGTTAACTCAACTAGGTGGCAGTTCACTCCCGTAACTGCCTGAGAGACTAGACTAGGTGTCAATTCACTCCCGTAATTGCTGGTGTGTGTCTAGATCACTCTATACCACCACTATGGTGCATTGGTTTTCCTCTAATGTGCACTCATTGAGGTATATAGAGTATATTATGTGTAAATTATTCATTATTCAAATGGTTAATGATAATTCTTTCATTCTTTCTTTCCTTCTTCTTCTTTCTCAAATTACCCCTACAAATGTGTGTATTATTGTTTATATAGATCTATTATGTGCAGGTTCAACACATTTACATGGTATCAGAGCCGACAGACTGCTAAGCAAAGGCTACACCAAATTTTTTTGTAGGTACAAAAGATTGAAGACAATGGAAAGATGGATTTCCAAAAAGAATTCATTCTTAGACCTTAAAACTATTTTGCATGGAAGAAGAAAATATCCATACATCTCTGAACCAAAGGTTTGTACA
>SNQJ01S0167899.1:0-15234 GCA_010110895.2 Picea sitchensis
TGAAACTCACACCAGAAATACTAAAGACTGTCCATGATCCAATGAAAGAAGTCCCACTCAATTTGGATACTCTAGCAAGAAGTTATGATTGTTTTACCTGGAACACCTTCTTGAGACTAGTCAAGAGGACTAGTCAGATACCCTATCTTACATAAGGTGTATCTACAAATTTAAGATGACCCAGAAACTAAAATTTTTACCAAAGATACCTTACTAATTTCTATAAATAGCCTCCAAATTTCAGGGTATGAAACGTTACAATTTTTTTTTTATAGTGAAAATGCTGCAATGACTCATTTCAGGATGATTCTAGAGCCATATCTTGTACGGGCTGTATCTCAAAAATTATAAGGCCTCAAGAGTTTAATTTTGAACCCAACGTACCTTGATCTGTATACTAAATATCCTAGATCTTTCTTCTGAAACATTGTAGAAAAAAAGTTATAGCGAAAATGCCAAGGTGTATCAGATGTAGCAGCGAAATCCCAAGACCTTGAGCTCTGATACCATATGTTAAGAACCAAATACCAATATAGCATAGAAAAACCTCAGAAAAAGTACTCAACGCCTTGAAAAAGATACAATTTCAGATAATAAGCCTCTTTGAGGGGGAAACCTCCTTTTACCCCACTTAAATGTTCAAGTACAAGATGATTCAAAATGAAAATATCTCCTTGGTATATATAGGAGACTAGGAGGTATAATTACAACTAATTTCCTAAAGCCGACATAAATAAAATAACATTACTAATATAATATGCCCCAATTAAGGGGTAATGAGCCAATATTAGGGCTTAACACACTACCAAAAATAGTTTCATCAACATAAAATTCAATTAATAAAATACTATCTTGACTTACCTTGATGTAGAGGTTGTTGTATGCACTTCCTTTTCTGAACCCTGCCTGTTGTAGATATTTATCCAGTCTAGAGTACCATGCTCTAGGAGCCTGTCTTATACCATACAATGCCTTATTTAATTTACACACATAATCTACGTTCTCTGACAACTGAAATCCTTATGGTTGTTCAATGTAGACTTCTTCTTCAAGTTCCCCATTCAGAAAAGATGATTTTACGTCCATATGATACACTTTGATATTTTTGGAGCATGCATAAGATAAAAGCAATCAGATTGCTTCCATTCTAGAAATTGGGAAAAATGTCTCTTCAAAGTCGATTCCTTCAACCTATGCATATCCTTTACATACTGACGCAACCGCTCTCAACAGCAGCCGCTTCCAACATGACCTTCTGTACTCTGGCCCGAAGAGTTGTAATACCCTTCAAATCCCGTATCGGGACTTCTTGTCACCCACATGACGCTCTTTTGATCTCCCGGCAACTATCGCGGGAAATCGGGTTTCACGATATCACAAACCCTGTGTGCACGTTTCTCTCTCACTTCAAAACCCCGATCCCCAATGGTCAACGGGTCAACGCACTCCACCTGTCGGGGATTTCCCCTATCGGGATATCGCTAGTCGCGATCTCAACGCTTTGTGTTTTCAAACCCCGAGTACCGAGGTGTCAATTTTCCGATGCGAAGCCACCTGTCCTCCACGATACCCCGGGGTCCCACACTACCACATCACCTCCACGTTCCGTGTGATCGAGAATCGCGGAATCGCGACTTCGCCGACTTTAATTCTTTTACACCCAAAAGTCCCGAACGCCGAACCCCGAACTTCCGGGATCCGATGCCACGCGTCCTCGAAATGATCGATGGCCCCGATCGATTCGGGAAATCGCTACTCACGAATTCTACGAGCGCGAAATGTTTGCCTCGTCAAACGCCAAACTCCGAACCCCGATGGGCTTTGATCCTTCTTATGCCTACGGGTTAATGTCCCCACAACTTCTCCACGATCTAACGGTTAGTAAGATTTCGCGATCCTCCTCTGCGATCCATGGCCGTTGATTCTCTTGCTCCCAGGTTTCTCTTAGTTCGAATCTCACCTGGATTTGTTCCTCTTGAGCTTGTAGGCTCCGGATCCTTCAATTGAAGGTTGGCGCACTTCTTGCGCTCGACGCCCAATCACTCCCAAGTGTTGGAATTTCTGGACCCTGTGCGCTTCCGACAACAGTAGTCTCTGTCACCCTATGCTCAGACTCATTTCTGAGACTCCAACCCGGACCGCACTTCACCTGCACGCTCTAATAACCCAATTCCACCTCTGGGTAGATGAGAACAAAAGTTCAACTGTCTAGCCTCCTCAACGCACTCTATGCGGAGGAATTCAACTGCACTCTATGCAGGAATCTCCTGGATCAGACAGAGAAACAATTGAAACTCATTTGCGTCTCTCACAGACTTCAACAAATATCTGAAAACACATGCGCAACGTATTCAAAGAAAATGCATACAAAGGAAATAACCATTCACAAGTACAGAAGCAACATACACAGAGAAAACAACACCAGTCATGAAATTGAATCAAAGCTCTTTCTATTAATCGAATCTGTACATGAGGGCTCTCCACAAGTTCTCTGCTCTGCTCCTGTTTGATAATGAATCCTCCTACAATGTACAAAGGAGGGTGCCTATATTCCGTTTTCCCTCTCGAAATCTGAAACTATCAAATCTATAATAAATTCCTATCTAACAACATTAAAACTATTAAATGCCTTCCTATCTATTTACAATACAAGTGTGCTTCATTACATTAGCTCATTAATGCTTGGTGCAACAATATCAAGGTAGATTTCAAAAAGAAGTTTGCTGGCTTGTCCATCTGTCTTTTCTCCATGCGCTGGCTCGCTTGATGAGGTGTGGATGCTCCTGCATCATACTCCTCGGCTCAAAATTTTCATGGGCTCCTGTCCATGAGCTCCTGCACGGTGTGACCATGTTTTAGTATCACTGCTTCATCTTCCCAGCTGGCATCCTCCACTGGGTGATTCTTCCATTTCACCAGGTATTCCAAATACTGCTTCCGCCTGGTCTTCCTGCCTACTCTTTTATCCAGTATGCACTCCATCTGAGGTTTCTGTGCAACTGGTAATTGCTTCTGCCACTGGACCACTGGTTCCTTAGTTCCCCCTTCTGCTTGCTCAACCCTGTATGGGTATAAATCCGAAATTTTGAAAATCGGAGATATCCCGATGCCCTCTGGAAACTCTATCTCATATGCATTCTCCCCGAATTTCTTCAGGACTCTGCATGGCCCTATTTTCTTCATCTTGAGCTTGTTATACGTTCCCCTTGGGAACCTTTCCTTCCTCAGGTGTGCCAGAACCATGTCCCCAACTTCAAACTGAAGTTGTCTCTTCCTCTGATCGGCTCTGCGCTTATACTCCTGGTTGGACTTCTGCAGTCGCTACTTCACCTGCATGTGAAGTTCTTCCATCGCTTCAGCGAACTCTTCAGCACGAGCGCTGCTAGTTTCAGCTTGTCCTGACTCTCTGAGCTCATAAACTCCCCTCGGCTGTGTCCCATACAAAATATGGAACCGGCTCTTCCCTGTACTCCGATTCACTAAATCGTTGTACGTGAATTCTGCCTGAGGCAATATCTGGTCCCAACTGCTGTGGTGCTCGGTCACCAAGATTCTCAGTAAATCCGCTAAGCTCCTGTTGACTACTTCCGTCTGTCCATCTGTCTGGGGGTGATAATATGAACTGAACACCAAGTCAGTTCCTAGCTTCTTCCATAGCGTCCTCCAAAAATGACCTATGAATTTCTTATCCCTGTCCGAGACTATGCTTCTCGGCAATCCATGCAATCGCACAATCTCTTTGAAAAACAAGTTCGCGATGTGGGTCACATCGCTGGTCTTCTCACACGGAATGAAATGTTCCATTTTCGAAAACCTGTCCACCACTACAAATATGGAATCAACTCCTCTTTGCATCCTCGACAGTCCTAGCACAAAATCCATACTGATCGCCTCCCATGGCCTCTCAGGTATGGGCAATGGCTGATATAACCCTGTGTTATGCTTTCGGCCCTTCGCGTGTTGACATATCCTGCATCTGTCAACAAATCGTTTGATATCAGTACGCATCCCCGGCCAAAAATATGATTCGCTCATCTTGGCGAATGTTTTTTCATGTCCAAAATGACCTGCTAATCCTCCACTATGCTTTTCCTTCACCAAATTATCCCTCATGGAGCAATTCGGAATGCATAGTTGGTTGCCTCTAAACAACAATCCTTCTTGGATCAGGTATTCTAGCCACAGACTCTGATCCCTGAGAACTGGATTCTCAGCTGCCTCGTATGCCTCTTCAAAATCTGCATCACCTGCATACATGTCCTTTAAATTTTCAAAACCCAACGTCTTGACTCTGAACTCCTGCAACAACAAGCATTTCCTGCTCAAAGCATCAACTACTTTGTTAGCAGTTCTTGAAATGTGCTTGATCACAAATGTAAAATTCTGCATGTACTCTACCCATTTTGCATGCTTCTGGTTCAACTTCTCTTATTGACTCACGAACTGCAATGCATGATTATCGCTGTACAAAACGAATTCCTTGGGTATCAAGTAATGCCTCCACTTCTTCAATGCCTGTATGATGGCATAGAATTCCTTATCGTATGTGGAGTACTTCAACTTTGCATCATCCAGCTTCTTGCTGTAATATGCAACAGGTCTATCATCCTGACTCAGGACCCCTCCAACAACATACCCACTGGCATCACACTTCACCTGAAATGTTTTCTGGAAATCAGGCAACACCAGAATTGGTTGCTCCGTTATCTTCCGCTTCAACAGATTGAAGCTTCTTTCAGCCTTTGCTGTCCAGTGAAAAACCTTATGCCGTTTCTTCACCGTGTCCATCATCGCGGTGCTAATTCCACTAAAATTCCGAATGAATTTCCTGTAGAAACTAGCCAAACCATGAAAGCTCCTTACCTCAAAAACATTCCTCGGTGATGGCCACTTCCTGATCACTTCTACCTTCTCAGGATCCATCTTCAATTCATTTTCCGAAATCACAAAACCCAAATAAATGAGTTCGATCTTCATGAAGGAACACTTCTTCATATTGATTAGCAGCTTCTCCTGCTGTAGCCTTCTCATCACAATGGCCAAGTGTCTCAAATGTTCAGCCCTGGTCTTGCTGAATATCAATATGTCGTCCAGATATACGAAAACAAATTCACCGATGAATTCCCTCAGGACTTCATTCATCAGTCTCATGAATGTGCTTGGCGCGTTTGTCAAACCAAACAGCATGACCAACCATTCGTACAAACCCTTGATTGTTTTGAATGCTATTTTCCATTCATCTCCCTCTCTCATCCGGATCTGATGATATCCTCTCTTGAGATCAATCTTCGAAAAATAATTTTCCCCACTTAGGCAATCCATCAAGTCATCCATTCTCGACAGTGGAAATCTGTATCTGATGGTGATTTTATTTATCGCCCTGGAGTCTGTACACATTCTCCAGCCTCCATCCTTCTTCGGACTTAGTACCGTCGGAACAACACATGGACTAAGACTTTCCCTCACCAGTCCTTTATCCAACAGATCCTGTACCTGGTTTTTGACCTCCTCGTTCTCCTGAGGTGTCAACCTGTATACTGCCTTATTCGGCAAACTTGCTCCGGGTATGAGATCGATGTTATGAATCACACTTCTCATTGGTGGCAATGAACGAGGTAATTCGTCCACAATGATATCAACGAAATCTCCCAATAGTTTTTGAATCTCGTCTGGTAAGTCATCCACTCTTGTGCTTGTCAGGACAATCCTCGGCTTCTTGACAACAAAGAACTGTGGATCTTCGTTCTTCTCCATCTCTGTGAGAAGTTCCTTCCCACTCATGAGAAGTATGGTGCTGGTTACTTCCGGCTTCACTTCTTTATCTTTTATCGGAAGCACCGTGTGTGTGTTTCCATCCTTCTCCAAAGTGTATGTGTTCATCCTCCCATCATGAACCACATTTCTGTCATACTGCCATGGTCTACCCAATAATACATGACAAACATCCATGGGAATGACATCACACATAATTTTATCCTTGTATTCACCCATTTTAAATTCAACCAAGCATTGTTTCGTAACACATACCTGGTGTCCTTTCTGTAGCCATGACACTTTGTATGGACTTGGGTGATCTTTCATCTCCAGCTCCATCTTTTCCACCATCTCGGTCGAAACGAGATTGTCAGTGCTTCCGCTGTCCACTATGACCTTGCATTTCCAGCACTTGGTCTTGCAAGTCGTTCTGAACAGTCTGCATCTCTGAGCTGTGTCCTCCACCTCTTTCTCAGGTGTTAACAAAATTTTATGTACCGTCAGTGACTTCCCACTTCCGGTGTCTTCATCCTCAGCATCACGCCTCTGTGCCTCAGTGATGTGAGATTCTCCTCTATCCACCTTCCTGTCTGGACAATCAACAGCTTTGTGTCCTTCTTTTCCACATGTAAAACATGTGATGACTCCACCTCGGTCTCTTCCTCTACCTCTGGTACGAGGAAAAGTGTTCACGTCAGCGTATCTGCCACCCTGCTCTGTATGTTGCTTCCTCGGCTCAACATATTGCTGCCTTTGTTGTGAGGTTCCACCTCTCTCAGCCTTACCCTGAGGTCTCTGCCATTCCTCCTTGGGCTTCTGTGTTCTTTCTTGGGAAATTGCCTTGCCTCTGGGCTGGCTTCTGCCTCGCCCTCACTGTCCCTGCTTGCGGCTCAGCTTCTCTTCGGCCTTTAAAGCCATTTGGTACGCATACTCAACTGTCTGGATGGTAACCATGCTGAATTCATCTTGAATGTCATACCTCAACCCATTCAGGTATCTTGCCACCTTTTTGTCATCACTCTCCCGATGACTTGCTCGAATGTTGAGCCTGTAGAACTCTTCAGTGTACTCTTTCACCGTCATCAAGTTCTGTCTCAGGTTCTGCATTCGCCTGAACAGAGTGATCTGGTAATCTCTAGGGATGAACTTCGCTTTCATATTAGCAATCATCCTGTCCCAGCTTTTAATCTTTTGTTTTCCTTTGCAGCGCCTATCCGCCTGCAATTCATCCCACCATAAGGCTGCATGTCCTTTCAACTTAGTAACCGCATGCCTTATCTTCTTGTCCTCTTCGATATCTTCATAATCAAAGTAGGTGTCGAGTGGTCGGATCCAATCCATCAACTCCTCTGCATCTAGACTTCCCTCATAGACGGGAATGTCCATCTTGGTATTTGAGCTCATCCTGGAATTGGCTCTAATCAACCTCTCGGTTGAGGCATCTTCTGTTGAGACCTCTTCTGCCTCATGTCTAGCTTCCTCTTCAACATCGGGATCACCGAACTCCCTAGCGCTAGCTCCGCGCCTTTGGGTGGTCTCCATCTCTTCGAGTCTCGCCCTGAGATCTCGTATCTGTCACTCCATTTCTGGATTCCCTACTGGTCTACCTCTTCTTCGGGCATCCCTGTCCTCACGATCAGGCGACTGCCTTTCTCTTCTGGGCGACATTATGAAACTCTATCTCTGCTACAGAAAGCAAAGATGTCCCACTCTGATACCACTCTGACGCAACCACTCTCAACAGCAGCCGCTTCCACCAGGACCTTCTGTACTCTGGCCCAAAGAGTTGTAATACCCTTCAAATCCCGTATCGGGACTTCTTGTCACCCACAGGATGCTCTTTTGATCTCCCGACAACTATCGCGGGAAATCGAGTTTCGCGATATGACAAACCCTGTGTGAACGGTTCTCTTGCACTTCAAAACCCCGATCCCCGATGGTCAATGGGTCAACGCACTCCACCTGTCGGGGATTTCCCCTATCGGGATATCGCTAGTCGCGATCTCAACACTTTGTGTTTTCAAACCCCGAGTACCGAGGTGCCGATTTTCTGATGCGAAGCCACCTGTCCTCCACGATACCCCGGGGTCCCACGCTACCACGTCACCTCCACATTCCGTGTGATCGGGAATCGCGGAATCGCGACTTCACCGACTTTAATTCTTTTACACCCAAAAGTCCCGAACGCCGAACCCCGACCTTCCGGGATCCGATGCCACGCGTCCTCGAAATGATCGACGACCCCGATCGATTCGGGAAATCGCTACTCGTGAATTCTACGAGCGCGAAATCTTTGCCTCGTCAAACGCCGAACTCCGAACCCTGATGGGCTTTGATCCTTCCTGTGCCTACGAGTTAATGTCCCTGCAACTTCTCCACGATCTAAAGGTCAGTGAGATTTCGCGATCGTCCTCTGCGATCCCTGGCCGTTGATTCTCTTGCTCCCAGGCTTCTCTTAGTTCGAATCTCACCTGGATCTGTTCCTCCTGAGCTTGTAGACTCCGGCTCCTTCAACTGAAGGTTGGCGCACTTCTTGCGCTCGGTGCCCAATCACTCCCAAGTGTTGGAATTTCTGGACCCTGTGCGCTTTCGGCAACAGTAGTCTCTGTCAACCTATGCTCAGACTCATTTCTGAGACTCCAACCCGACCCACACTTCACCTGCACGCTCTAATGACCCAATTCCACCTCTAGGTAGATGAGAACAAAAGTTCAACTGTCTAGCCTCCTCAACGCACTCTATGCGAAGGAATTCAACTGCACTCTATGCAGGAATCTCCTGGCTCAGACAGAGAAACAATTGAAACTCATTTGCGTCTCTCACAGACTTCAAAAAATCTCTGAAAACACATGCACAACGTATTCAAAGCAAATGCATACAAAGGAAATAACCATTCACAAGTACAGAAGCAACATACACAGAGAAAACAACACCAGTCATGAAATTGAATCAAAATCTCTTTCTATTAATCCAATCTGTACATGAGGGCTCTCCACAAGTTCTCTTCTCTGCTCGTGTTTGATAATGAATGCTCCTACAATGTACAAAGGAGGGTGCCTATATTCCGTTTTCCCTCTCGAAATCTGAAACTATCAAATCTATAATAAATTCCTATCTAACAACATTAAAACTATTAAATGCCTTCCTATCTATTTACAATACAAGTGCACTTCATTACATTAGCTCATTAATGCTTGGCGCAACAATATAAGGGTAGATTTCAAAAAGAAGTTTGTTGGCTTGTCCAACTGTCTTTTCTCCACGCGTTGGCTCGCTTGATGAGGTGTCGATGCTCCTGCATTATACTCCTCGGCTCAAAATTTTCATGGGCTCCTGTCCATGAGCTCCTGCACGGTGTGACCATGTTTTAGTATCACTGCTTCATCTTCCCAGCTGACATCCTCCACTAGGTGATTCTTCCATTTCACCAGGTATTCAAAATACTGCTTCCGCCTGGTCTTCCTGCCTACTCTTTTATCCAGTATGCACTCCATCTGAGGTTTCTGTGCAACTGGTAATTGCTTCTGCCACTGGACCACTGGTTCCTCAGTTCCAACTTCTGCTTTCTCAACCCTGTATGGGTATAAATCCGAAATGTTGAAAATCGGAGATATCCCGATGCCCTCTGGCAACTCTATCTCATATGCATTCTCCCCGAATTTCTTCAGGACTCTGCATGGCCCTATTTTCTTCATCTTGAGCTTGTTATACGTCCCCCTTGGGAACCTTTCCTTCCTCAGGTGTGCCAAAACCATGCCCCCAAATTCAAACTGAAGTTGTCTCTTCCTCTGATCAGCTCTGCGCTTATACTCCTGGTTGGACTTCTGTAGTCGCTGCTTCACCTGCATGTGAAGTTCTTCCATCGCTTCAGCGAACTCTTCAGCACGAGCGCTGCTAGTTTCATCCTTTACTGACTCTCTGAGCTCAGAAACTCCCCTCGGCTGTGTCCCATACAAAATCTGGAATGAGCTCTTCCCTGTACTCCGATTCACTGAATCGTTGTACGCGAATTCTGCCTGAGGCAATATCTGGTCCCAACTGCTGTGGTGCTCGGTCACCAAGATTCTCAGTAAATCCGCTAAGCTCCTGTTGACTACTTCCGTCTGTCCATCTGTCTGGGGGTAATAAGCTGAACTGAACGCCAAGTCAGTTCCTAGCTTCTTCCATAGCGTCCTCCAAAAATGACCTATCAATTTCGTATCCCTGTCCGAGACTATGCTTCTCGGCAATCCATGCAATCACACAATCTCTTTGAAAAACAAGTTCGCGATGTGGGTCGCATCGCTGGTCTTCTGACACGGAATGAAATGTTCCATTTTCGAAAACCTGTCCACCACTACAAAGATGGAATCAACTCCTCTTTGCGTCCTCGACAGTCCTAGCACAAAATCCATACTGATCGCCTCCCATGGCCTCTCAGGTATGGGCAATGGCTGATATAACCCTGTGTTCTTCTTTCGGCCCTTCGTGTGTTGACATATCCTACATCTGTCAACAAATAGTTTGACATCATTACGCATCCCCATCCAAAAATACGATTCGCTCAGCTTGGCGAATGTTTTGTCATGTCCAAAATGACCTGCTAATCCTCCACTATGATTTTCCTTCACCAAATTCTCCCTCATGGAGCAATTCAGAATGCATAGTTGGTTGCCTCTAAACAACAATCCTTCTTGGATTAGGTATTCCATCCACGGACTTCGATCCCTGAGAACTGGATTCTCAGCTGCCTCGTATGCCTCTGCAAAATCTGCATCACCTGCATACATGTCCTTTAAATTTTCAAAACCCAGCGTCTTGATTCTAAACTCCTGCAACAACAAGCATTTCCTTCTCAAAGCATCAATTACTTTGTTAGCAGTTCCTGAAATGTGCTTGATCACAAATGTAAAATTCTGCATGTACTCTACCCATTTTGCATGCTTCTGGTTCAACTTCTCTTGTTGACTCGCGAAATGCAATGCATGATTATCGCTGTACAAAACGAATTCCTTGGGTATCAAGTAATGCCTCCACTTCTTCAATGCCTGTATGATGGCATAGAATTCCTTATTGTACATGGAGTACTTCAACTTTGCATCATCCAACTTCTTGCTGTAATATGGAACAGGTCTATCATCCTGACTTAGGACCCCTCCAACAGCATACCCACTGGCATCACACTTCACCTGAAATGTTTTCTGGAAATCAGGCAACACCAGAATTGGTTGCTCTGTTATCTTCCGCTTCAACAGATTGAAGCTTCTTTCAGCCTCTGCTGTCTAGTGAAAAACCTTATGCCGTTTCTTCACCGTGTCCATCATCACGGTGCTAATTCCACTAAAATTCCAAATGAATTTCCTGTAGAAACTAGCCAAACCATGAAAGCTCCTTACCTCAAAAACATTCCTCGGTGATGGCCACTTCCTGATCACTTCTACCTTCTCAGGATCCATCTTCAATTCATTTGCCGAAATCACAAAACCCAAATAAATGAGTTTGGTCTTCATGAAGGAACACTTCTTCATATTGATCAACAACTTCTCCTGCTGTAGCCTTCTCATCACAATGGCCAAGTGTCTCAAATGTTTAGCCCTGGTCTTGCTGAATATCAATATGTCATCCAGATATACGACCACAAATTTACCGATGAATTCCCTCAGGACTTCATTCATCAGTCTCATGAATGTGCTTGGCGCGTTTGTCAAACCAAATGGCATGACCGGCCATTCGTACAAACCCTCGTTTGTTTTGAATGTTGTTTTCCATTCATCTCCCTCTCTCATCCGGATCTGATGATATCCGCTCTTGAGATCAATGTTCGAAAAATAATTTTCCCCACTTAGGCAATCCATCAAGTCATCCATTCTCGGCAGTGGAAATCTGTATCTGATGGTGATTTTATTTATCGCCCTGGAGTCTGTACACATTCTCCAACCTCCATCCTTCTTCGGACTTAGTACTGTCGGAACAACACATGGACTAAGACTTTCCCTCACCAGTCCTTTATCCAGCAGATCCTGTACCTGCCTTTTGACCTCCTTGTTCTCCTGAGGTGTCAACCTATATGCTGCCTTATTCGACAAACTTGCTCCAGGTATGAGATCAATGTGATGACTCACACTTCTCATTGGTGGAAATGAACGAGGTAATTCATCCACGATGATATCAACGAACTCTCCCAATAGTTCCTGAATCTTGTTTGGTAAGTCATCCACTATTGTGCTTGTCAGGACAATCCTCGGCTTCTTGACAACAAAGAACTGTGGATCTTCGTTCTTCTCCATCTCTGTGAGAATTTCCTTCCCACTCATGAGAAGTATGGTGCTGGTTACTTCCGACTTCACTTCTTTATCTTTTATCGGAAGCACCGTGTGTGTTTTTCCATCCTTCTCCAAAGTGTATGTGTTCATCCTCCCATCATGAACCACATTTCTGTCATACTGCCATGGTCTACCCAATAATACATGACAAACATCCATGGGAATGACATCACACATAATTTTATCCTTGTATTCACCCATTTTAAATTCAACCAAGCATTGTTTCGTAACACATACCTGGTGTCCTTTCTGTAGCCATGACACTTTGTATGGACTTGGGTGATATTTCATCTCTAGCTCCAGCTTTTCCACCATCTCGGTCGAAACGATATTGTCAGTGCTTCCGCTGTCCACTATGACCTTGCATTTCCAGCCCTTGGTCTTGCAATTCGTTCTGAACAGTCTGCATCTCTGAGCTGTGTCCTCCACCTCTTTCTCAGGTGTTAATTTTTTTTATGTACCGTCAGTGACTTCCCACTTCTGGTGTCTTCATCCTCAGCATCACGCCTCTGTGCCTCAGTGATGTGAGCTTCTCCTCTGTCCACCTTCCTGTCTGGACAATCAACAACTTTGTGTCCGTCTTTTCCACATGTAAAACATGTGATGACTCCACCTCGGCCTCTTCCTCTACCTCTGGTACGAGGAAAAGTGTTCACGTCAGCATATCCGTCACCCTGCTCTGTATGCTGCCTCCTCAGCTCAACATATTGCTGCCTTTGTTGTGAGGTTCCACCTCTCTCAGCCTTACCCTGAGGTCTCTGCCATTCCTCCTTGGGCTTCTGTGTTCTTTCTTGGGCCATATCCTTGCCTATGGGCTGGCTTCTGCCTCGCCCTCGCTATCCCTGCTTGCGGCTCATCTTCTCTTTGGCCTTTAAAGCCATCTGGTACGCATCCTCAACTGTCCGGATGGTAACCATGCTCAATTCATCTTGAATGTCATACCTCAACCCATTCAGGTATCTTGCCACCTTTTCGTCATCACTCTCCCGATGACCTGCTCGAATGTTGAGCCTGTAGAACTCTTTGGTGTACTCTTTCACCGTCATCAAATTCTGTCTCAGGTTCTGCATTCGCTTGAACAGAGTGATCTGCTAATCTCTGGGGATGAACTTCGCTTTCATCTTAGCGATCATCCTGTCCCAGCTTTTAATCTTTTGTTTTCCTTTGCAGCGCCTATCCACCTGCAATTCATCCCACCATAAGGCTGCATGTCCTTTCAACTTAGTAACCACATGCCTTATCTTATTGTCCTCTTCGATATCTTCATAATCGAAGTAGGTGTCGAGTGCTCGGATCCAATCTAGCAACTCCTCTGCATCCAGACTTCCCTCATAGACGGGAATGTCCATCTTGGTCTTTGAGCTCATCCTGGAAATGGCTCTAATCAACCTCTCGGTTGAGGCATCTTCTGCTGAGACCTCTTCTGCCTCATGTCCAGCTTCCTCTTCAACATCGGGATCACTGAAATCCCTAGCGTTAGCTCCGCGCCTTTGGGTGGTCTCCATCTCTTCGAGTCTCGCCCTGAGATCTCGTATCTGTCGCTCCATTTCTGGATTCCCTACTGGTCTACCTCTTCTTCGGGCATCCTTGTCCTCACGATCAGGCGACTGCCTTTCTCTTCTGGGCGGCATTATGAAACTCTATCTCTGCTACAGAAAGCAAAGATGTCCCACTCTGATACCACTCTGATGGAACTGCTCTCAACAACAGCCGCTTCCACCAGGACCTTCTGTACTCTGGCCCGAAGAGTTGTAATACCCTTCAAATCCCGTATCAGGACTTCTTGTCACCCACAGGATGCTCTTTTGATCTCCCGGCAACTATCGCGGGAAATCGGGTTTCGCGATATCGCAAACCCTGTGTGCACGGTTCTCTCGCACTTCAAAACCCTGATCCCCAATGGTCAACGGGTCAACGCACTCCACCTGTCGGGGATTTCCCCTATCGGGATATCGCTAGTCGCGATCTCAACGCTTTGTGTTTTCAAACCCCGAGTACCGAGGTGCCGATTTTCCGATGCGAAGCCACCTGTCCTCCACGATACCCTGGGGTCCCACGCTACCACGTCACCTCCACGTTCCGTGTGATCGGGAATCGCGGAATCGCGACTTCGCCAAATTTAATTCTTTTACACCCAAAAGTCCCGAACGCCGAACCCCGAACTTTCGGGATCCGATGCCACACGTCCTCGAAATGATCGACGGCCCCGATCGATTCGGGAAATCGCTACTCGCGAATTCTACGAGCGCGAAATCTTTGCCTCGTCAAACGCCGAACTCCGAACCCCGATGGGCTTTGATCCTTCCTGTGCCTACGGGTTAATGTCCCCGCAACTTCTCCACGATCTAACGGTCAGTGAGATTTCACAATCCTCCTCTGCGATCCCTGGCCGTTGATTCTCTTGCTCCCATGCTTCTCTTAGTTCGAATCTCACCTGGATCTGTTCCTCCTGAGCTTGTAGACTCCGGCTCCTTCAACTGAAGGTTGGCGCACTTCTTGTGCTCGACGCCCAATCACTCCCAAGTGTTGGAATTTCTGGACCCTGTGCGCTTCCGGTAATAGTAGTCTCTGTCAACCTATGCTCAGACTCATTTCTGAGACTCCAACCCGGCCCGCACTTCACCTGCACGCACTAATAACCCAATTCCACCTCTGGGTAGATGAGAACAAAAGTTTAACTATCTAGCCTCCTCAACGCACTCTATGCGGAGGAATTCAACTGCACTCTATGCAGGAATCTCCTGGCTCAGACAGAGAAACAATTGAAACTCATTTGCGTCTCTCACAGAGTTCAACAAATCTCTGAAAACACATGCACAACGTATTCAAAGCAAATGCATACAAAGGAAATAACCATTCACAAGTACAGAAGCAACATACACAGAGAAAACAACACCAGTCATGAAATTGAATCAAAAGCTCTTTCTATTAATCCAATCTGTACATGAGGTCTCTCCACAAGTTCTCTGCTCTTCTCCTGTTTGATAATGAATCCTCCTACAATGTACAAAGGAGGGTGCCTATATTCCGTTTTCCCTCTTGAAATCTGAAACTATCAAATCTATAATAAATTCCTATCTAACAACATTAAAACTATTAAATGCCTTCCTATCTATTTACAATACAAGTGCGCTTCATTACATTATCTCATTAATGCTTGGCGCAACAATATCAAGGT
>SNQJ01S0167900.1:0-16953 GCA_010110895.2 Picea sitchensis
TCATGAGGTTCCACCAACCTAAGCCAAGACTATCCCTGAGCATAATTATTCATTTCCCATTTCTTTTGGAAGAAAATCGATTTGGCATTGAAGGGGGAAGCGAAACAAGCAGTCTTTGATTTGGCATTGAAGGGAAAGGGAAACAAAGAGTCTTTATTTTCATTTATGTAATTTAGTTGTTATCCCTCGTTTTTTTTGTTTTTTTTTTGGGGTGGGGGGGTTTCTTATGTTTTATTTATTTTATGTGTGGGTTTATTGAAAACAAAGAACGAAACTGATGAACCCCCACTTTGGCATCCTTTTTGTCCCCTATATCCTATATACATATGCATTTTGCCTTCCTTTTTATATGTCCTACAGACTTATCTCTATAAAGTCCTATCTTTATCAAAGGTATTACCACTGCCCTATAATCATCTTAATTTCCTTTCATAGATTAGAATTAGAATGAGTTTTAGAAGATATTTGAATTATTATATGTGTGGGGTTTTTAATAACATTAATTTTGGCCATAGAATGCAAGGTTCTAGCTTCATTCTCTTGAAGACATATGAAGATATATATATTCAAGACATTTTCAGAAGTGATATCTTCGAGATATTTTAAGAGATATATATTATATTCTCAAAGGAAGATATATTCAACTTGAAAAGTAACACCCAATACGGATTCCAACTTCAACAAGGTTCCACATATGAATATTATGAATATATATAATATGGCACCTCATACATATATCAGCTCAAACATCAAATAGTGGTCAACGCTGAAATAATACAAGTATCTACCTCAATGAGAGATATAGCATACAAGTACTTTGAAGGATCAGCTGGCATCAAAACAAGTGGCAAGAGCATTTAATATTTTTTGAAGTGTTAAAAATAGATAACAGTGGATATTAAATAAGATACCCAACATCTTCATGACAAGCGCATGGGGGGATCTGATTGCAATAGCTCCAATGAATGAATCGTGGGAAGAGACCAATTGATTGGTCGTATACCAGACATATGGAGATCTAGCGAATAAGAGTTATAGGCATCTATTCTGTTGTAAATTTATTTTCCAGCATCTTAGAAGATTGGCGCTCTGTGTTTAGAGTTGTTTTAATTACCTATTGTATATATATGTGTGTACACTCGCTTGAGCAAGGGTTTGAAACGTATGAAGAGCAGGACTGACTAAAGTATTGTTTCAGATTTCAGAGATTGCAATATATAATTTATGTTTATGAGTGGTAATTCCTTGTTGCTAATCTAGTCGAGTTAGAGTACAGGCATATTGTGAGCTTGGGCCCACTCACAGGTACAACCCTGTACCATTTATTTTTTGTTCATGGTTATTTGCTTCTATGTATATTCATGTATGATTGTTAGTCTATGTATTTTCTATGGTAGTGAAGTGTATGCCGAGGAATAAATGTATGCTACATAATGGCCCCTAAAAATTACTGAAGAATGACAGTTAATAATTATTAGAGCCAATAATCCCAACCATTGCTTATACTAGGATCCTTTGTCTACTCCAACATTTTATGTTGAGTCTGGGTATACATAGATCCTAGCCACTACAATAATTTTGATATCATTCACAGGATTATGAATGGGGATTGTTAAAATTTCTAAATCTACTATTGTTGTGTTAGTTTAATAACAATTCATGAATACAATAGGTTTTGATATTTCTTTTTGGATAAGTATACACATCTTCTACAAAACCACGGTACTTTTAAATCTTGCTAAGTGAACATTCAAGGTTCAAGCCTATGATATCTCAGAAAACTTAGTCCCAAGAGATACCACAACACATCAAAAGGTCAGAGTATTATGATTCATTTCTTTCCTATCCATAGTTTACATTTGATTTGCTAGTTCTTTTTTCTGTGTAAACTACACAGAGTGCCTCACAAGTACATATTGAATCTCGAGTTGACATAATTAATGAATGAGCGTAATACAATGCTAAACAATTAAAAGATGTATTTTTACCTCGTCATTTTGGCGTCGTTGCTGGGGAGGAACTCAAGGAATTAGTACTTTAGCCTTAGGATCATTGTAGGAGCAATAACAGGATGAAGGGAAATCCCTAGGGAGTTGACAACTACCCTACGATATCCCTTGCCCAGGATATAATGCTTAGTAGTCACCACAAGATGCATGACTTGAGGCACTATGAAACCTCGTGGACATGGTGTAGGGACCACCCATGACACTAATAAATAGGCCAGTAAAAGTGGAGAAAAACAAGACCCCCCCAAAACCCCTAGTACTCATCGTTACTCAAAAGTAGCATCCAACAATCTGAAAGAGCCACCCGAAATAGACTCTATTGTTGGTTTAGTCATAGAACCTCCATCCTCTGAATCTCCCCAAAACCAAGATCATCCCATTGAAGGATCTGAATCAGAAGAACATAGTAACCCTATTGAAGAACCAGAAAACTCTGTCACCTCTAAAGAATCTTTGTGGGGAGAAAGACTTTTAAACATGGGAGAATAAATAGAAAAATTGAAGCAGAAAGAACCAATCACGTTTGAATTCCCTATTTAGGAATCTGAGGGTATACTTCAAATGAAAAACATTCCACCCTCAACTCTGCCAAATTTTCGTGGTTTTCTTAGTGAGGACCCAGACACCTTCCTCTTTGAGTTTGATGTCCTTTGCCGAAGCTATGACTATTATTATGATGCCCATAAACTTAAACTATTTCCCGCCACCTTGAAAGAAGTAGCTCTTCACTGGTTCATGGGACTCGAAGGAAATTCTATAAGGACCTGGGATGAAATGAAGCAGAGATTTCTCAAGAAGTACCAGGATTACTGCAAAGTAAGGGACATGCGAGAAGAATTTTTTAGAATGAAACAGAAGGAGGAAGAAACCCTCGAAGACTATGTAGAGAGGTTTCAATATAACTTACAAAGGACTAAGAAAAACACACTTGATCCTGAAACATTACGTATTATCTTTCTCAGAGGAATCAAGGATGATTGTATGGATGCATCAAATCTCATGGGGGCTGGGGATATCTCCTATATGACCTATGACGATATCTGTGAACTGTGTAAATGTTATTCACGAGGTATTACTAAGTCTGGGAAAGGCCCCCGAGATCTAGTCTCCAGGGTCACAAAGTTGTTAGGAGGAGGAGTTACCAAAACCGAAATAGGAAACATGTTGGACAATTTTAAAACCGATATCCTAAGTTCACTTAGCTCCCAATTGGATACTTTCCAAGAAAAGAGAAAGAAAGAAGAAGTCGACCTAGCGTTAGTCGTCTTCTGTTCTAGATGTCGAAAAAAATGCCCTCTAAGGGAGTGTTGTTGGCACAGGGGCAGACCCAGGGTTTGGCTCCAAGAGCACACCAACAAGCCCTAACTACTGGCCCTTTTGGCAACACTTGCGAAGCAGATGCAGTCTCACCTGAAGTAGCTATGAGGGGGTTGCAGGACAGAGGTGTCTACAACCAAGGGAGATGTCAAGTGGGTCTAATACAGAACAATACAATATGCATAAATCACTTATCAGCTAGATCTACTCCACACAACTACAGATCTGATCTAACACAGCAATGCGATGATAGAATAACAATGACAGAGATCAAGGCATCAATCACACACACGACACAAGATATACGTGTCTCACCCTCTTTTTAGGGCTACGTCCACAAAACTGTCCTTATGATATATTAAGGTAAAGCATACATTTCTCGTCTGCACTCTCAGCTAGTAGATCTTCTTTCTTCTTCTCTCTTTCTCTCCCCTTCTTGCACACCCAGCTGCAGGACTTGATCTTTGCACCCAACTGAATATCTTACAATACTAGAAGGCTCTCACACTCAACACTTCTCTCTCACAATACAATAATCTCTCACCACAACAATAGAGCTAGATCAACAACAATATCGTACAAACCTGCCCCAGGTCCTCTTGACCTTTATTTATACATTACAATAGCTCACCGACAGTCTTAGGTTGAAACCTAAGTGTCAAAACCCTAGATACCAAAACCCTAGGTGTCTAAAACCCTAGGTCAACTTGACCTGCTTTTCCTGGGCTTTGCCAGCCTGTCTTTCCTTTCTTTCCACGTGGTGCTAACGGTGGATTTTTCCGCTTGTTGAGTTGTCCTCGATCCATCTTCCTTACTGATCTGTCATCCTTGATCTTCTCATACAATGACTTTCTTTTCCGTACTTTGCTCCATCTTTTCTGCCCTTTTCCTCACTTCGCCCCAGTAACAGTTACTGTGTCTTCCGCGAAGTTTGCATTTCACCTTTTCTTCCTTGATCTTCGTTTTCTTCCATAACTAAGGGCCAACAGGCCCCCAACACTCACCTATGACTCATCTGAAGGCACTTCAGATCTGATCCTTCTGTTCTACTTTGAATTTTAGACTGTGCAGTGCAGCCTTTGCTTTCTGCTCCATGCCTCCCTTCCTTGTGCAGACTGTCTTTTCTGTGTCTGGTACCCAGTTTCAACTGCACCTGGTACCTAGAACCTTTTCTTCTTGCTTTTACTGAGAGCTGCGAGGAAGCTAGTTGTCATAGTACAACTTCAGCCGACTCCCATTCACCAACCCTTCCTTCCATTCTCTGTTCAATGTCTTCAGTTGTGCAGCCCCTCCTTCTGTAACATAGGCGATCTCGAATGGTCTGAGCCAATGCATTCTGAATTTCCCAGGGTGTTTCAGGAACTTACTGTCATACACCAATACTAAATCACCTTGATTAAATGTCTTCTTCTTGATGCGCCTGTCATGATAGGCCTTCTCTCTTTCCTTATGTACTTGCTAGTGGAAACCTGTAATAAATCTGTCTTCTTCAAGTTCAACTAACTGCGCGATTCTCTCTTGAACAACACCAGTGTCATCCACACTTGTAAAAGCAACAATTCTTAAGTTTGGAACCAAGTATTCCATCAGGACAACAACTTCAAGACCATAAACCAACTTGAAATGGATCTGCATGGTTAGCTTCTTGCAAGTGGTTCTATAGGCCCATAGTACCAGTGGTACTCTTAAATCCCAGTCATCTCTGTTCACACTGCAAATCTTTGTTAGTGCTGTCTCCAAGATTTTTTTGAATGCTTCAACTGTCCCATTTGCTTGTGGATGGTAAGGTGTGCTCTTCTAATGATGTACTGCAAATTCCTTAGTCAGGGCTTCAACTGTCTTATTGATGAAATGCGTGCCTTGATCACTCATAAGGATCTTTGGGAAGCCAAACCTGGTTATGATGTCATCAAATATAAAGCGTGCAACTATAGTTGCACTACACTCCTTAACTTCTCTTGCTTCAACCCATCTATTCAGGTATTCTATCGCAGTAATTATGTACCTTGCTCCTATGCACTTCCCTTGTGGGTTTATAGGTCCCACGAAGTCAATGGCCCATTTTTAAAATGCTTGTAGGGTCATCTATGATGCTAATGGAATTTCATCTCTTCTGGATAGTTTCCCAACTCTCTGGCATACATCACAGGCTCTGGCATAATCTTTAGCATCTCTGTGTAGGGTAGGCCACCAAAGGCCAGCTCACAGAACCTTCTGCACAGTTGATTTCCTTGCGTAATGTCCTCCTGCGATGCCTTCATGAGATTCTGCAAGGATAAATGGTTGCTCTGTCTCCATAACACATCTCCTTAGTATCTCATCAGGTCCCATTTTGTATAGCTATCCATCTATCAGTGAAAAGTCTGCAGCACACCACTAGTTATTTTTTCTAGGGAATTGTATACTCACTAGGTGCTATTCCTATTGACAGGAATTGGACTATGTCTGTGAAGTGATCATCAATCTTGGTAATGGCTAGTAGATGTGCATATGACAGTGTATCCTCCAAACTGGTGGGTTCTTCGCCATGTTCCAATCTTGACAAGTGATCAGGGCCTTTATTCATTCTTCCTGGTTTAACTATGATCTAAAAATCATATTCTTGAAACAACAGAATCCATTTGCATATTCTCCCCCCCAACACTGTCTTGTTGACCAGGTATTTCAGTGCAGAGTGATATGTGAAAATTTTAAAGTGTCCTCCCAACAGGTAGTGGCGGAATTTATGTAGCGCGTATACCATGGCTAACCCTTCTCTCTCTGTAGTGGTGTAGTTAATTTCTGTTGTGGATAGCTTCCTTCAAGCAAAAGCTAATGGGTGGTCGATGTCTCATGTTCCCGGTTGTGCTAACACAGCTCCTAAGGCAATGGAAGACACATCGACATGCATGTGAAACTCTTTGCTCCAATCTGGAAAATCCAGAATGGGGGCAGTAACCATCTTCTGTTTCAGGGTGTCGAAGCTCTGTTGGTATTCGTCTTTCCAACCAAACTGACAGTCTTTCTTCAACAGCTTCTCCATCGGTGTTGTAATCTAGGCATAGACTTTGATGAATTTCCTATAATGTCCTATATGTCCCAGCGTACTGCGCAGTTGTTTGACCGACGTCGGAGGTGGAAGATCAACTATAATGGCAATTTTGGAGGGGTCTACCAACAATCCCTGCTTACATACAATATGACCTAA
The DNA here is from genome assembly GCA_010110895.2 of Picea sitchensis. Lineage (NCBI taxonomy): Eukaryota > Viridiplantae > Streptophyta > Pinopsida > Pinales > Pinaceae > Picea > Picea sitchensis. Next base: position 6,514 of record SNQJ01S0167900.1, read on the forward strand.
TAGCACTCCAAATGGTGAAAAGAAGATGCACTTCTTTAGATTCAAAGAAATTTGACACTGCCTACATTTATCCAACATTAGTCTTAGACATTCAATATGGTTTTTCAACAAACTAAACACAGTCCAGTCATCAAAATATGCTTCTAGAAATTTATGCAAAAATTCTTTTAATGCTTCAACCACCACCCTGGAAAATATAGCTGGGGCATTCTTCAGTCCAAATGGCATTACTGTATACTGATAAGACCCCCATTCTATAGAAAACATGGTATTATGGCGATCCTCCTTGGTAATCCGGATCTGATGGTATCCCGAAAATCCATCTGTAAAAGAATATACCTCCTGACCTCCCATGTTCTCTAACACTTCGTCAGTGAATGGTGTAGGGAAGGGATCATGCAAACAAGCATCGTTCAAATTTCTAAGATCCACACATATCTTAATCTCTCCTGTCTTCTTGTCTTGTACTACCATAGGGATAACCCACTCTGATTCTTTGACAGGTTCAATAATCCCTGCTTCCAACATCCTGTCGAGCTCAATCTTCACTTTTTCCTTGTATTTAGGGTTCAACCTGTAGGTTCCCTGTTTGACTGGTTTTGCACCTGGCTTCAAAGGGATCCTCATCTCTCTCATCGTCCCTTTGATGCCCTTCATCTCAGTGAAATTAGTTGGAAATAAGTCTTGATACTCGTGCAACAAATTTGTAATCTTGTCAATGGTAGCAACATCTCAATAATCTCTGACATTGGCAAGCTTCAATGTCTCCTCTATTCCAATATTGACTTTTTTAATCTTAATTGACTGCCCAATAAATGGTAGCTCAACTCCTGGTCCCTCCACATCTCTTTGGCCTTCTGTTTCGATGATTTTTACCTTCCTGGGATCATCATCGTCATCGGCATTGATGTTGTAGCAACTTTGCAATTTCTAGAGAGGCACAGTCCATTCGTCCTCTTCTTGTTCCATAGGGAGGCTAGATGCCTCTTCAAATACTTTTTGTCTCACAATCTGTAATGCTTGATCTACTGACGGGTATTGAATTTCAAATAAAAATGTGGTTACAAAATTCTGAGTCATACCTTCCCAATTTGCAGTGATGAGGCATAGCTCCGCTTGAAGGTACCAGTTGATAGGGGTCGTATCCACCGTGTTAATGAATCTGTGCACCCATTGTTCTTGAGGAATACTACTCCGGGCTTCTTAGCAGCTTCGCACATGGTCCTTTGGACAACTTCGACCTGTGTATCTCACTTCGCATCATTCTACTTGGGCTGAGAACCACACTGTCATTAGAGTTTGACATTGTGTCATGTTTGTGATATTTCTTTTTTGTGTCCCCCACCATCTTGCTGGTGTGGCTTTCAGAGCCTCATCCATTGCCAACAATCTTTGTTGTATTGGTACACTTGCTTCAAATTCTGATAGGAAGGCTTCTAAAGGGTTTAGACCATCAAATGTGGGTAAGTTACTTACTGTTGTTCCGATCCATCGAACTTCTTTGGTTAATATACAACATCTCCTGGTAGATACTTTGTACATCTGCTTCTGCCAGTTCTCCAGTGCTTCTTCTGAATTTGATGAACACGCATTGTCACTTCACCAGCTTAGATTTCCATCGACTGTAGGATTGATGTAATCCTGCTGTCTAGCTATTAGATTGTAGATGTTTTCCAGTTAGTATGCGTGGTCTTATTCTCTGATGGGCTCTATGTATCATTGACCCTCATCTGGATCTAAGGGTGCAATGACCCTAAGGCCATCTCTTTCAAAGGTCATACGTATTTTCTTCAAATCAACTATAGTGGAATTGTTGAAGGCCCAATCAATTCCTAACAGAGAAGGGTAAGGGCAACTGTCATCAACTATCTCAATTACCTCGAAATCTGCAAATGTTCTAACTCCGTCGATGTCCACAGGGACATGCTCCAATCATCCAAATGGGTTGATAGCTTGCTGATTAGCCATTCTAAGCCTGATAGGGGAATAGATCAACTTCGGTTTTCCCATTAGTGCCCAAGTTTGCTTCGTCATGAAATTGACCTCCGACCCTAAGTCAAGGACCACATAGTCTATGTCATACTCTCCTATTTGAGCATTCAAGTGTAGCTCCTTATTTGTCCTTCTCTTCTTATTGATTTGGTGGACTTCCCTATTCAGTAAGGGGTCTATCTTCCCTAGTTCATAGTGTCTGACCAGATTTTACAGTTCTTGTATAGATTTCCCATCTTTAAGCAGCTCTATAAACATACACAGGAAACTGATAAGTTTACTCACCTCTTTTCCATCTCTGGGCGAGTCAGACTGATTGAATGCTTGAGGCATTCCATATTCTCTTATTTCTGGTCATGTATTTGAGGAAGAACCTTGATCTGCTTTGAACTCTTTCCTTGCTTCCTCAAAGATTTGTCTTTCTTTCTTCACATCAAAATTTTGGGTCTTCTCTGCAGCTTTCCTGATACCCGAGTCTTCTGCAATATTTCCTTGGGTCATTCTATCCTCTCCTATAGCAATGCCTCCTTGAGTGTTAACAAGGAATCTAGGATCTACTCCGTGGGCTTATTCTTTGATCAACTTTATCTGCGGGTTTTGCTGAGGACCTCGTCTTTCATGAAGTTTAGCCAACAACACTGGATAGTCCTCAATGAGATGCTCGAAGGAATTGCAATAACTACAAGTGGTGCAAGGGTTTTGATAGTCCCTTGGTAGATTTCCTAGTTGCGCGTAGTTATAACAGATTATTTGTCCTTGACCTCAGCCCATACCTCCTCCTCGTCCTTGTCCTTTGAATCCACCATGAGGATTGAAGTTTCCTCTCCCTGGAGAGTTGTACTGTGGAGTGTTTCCTTCTTGTTGTACTTCACCTTGGATCTTGTATATGTGTCTCAATCTTTCATGCATAAGTTCATGGGCTCTGCAGTCCCGATCATCATGTCCTATTGACTTACAGAATGTGAAATACAAGTTTGTGGGTGTCTGAACATACTTCTGCATGTAATAGCACTCACCAGGGTGATGTTGATTTCTACATACTTCGCACCAGGGTAATGTGACTTGCTTCAAGGGGCTCGGAGCTCCTGAGGCCAAATATTCATGAAATACAGGGTAGTGTTCCTTATCATGGCCTTCTGATCTTCATCTAACACACCAGACATCTTCTCTTTTGTCCTTTCCGTTATCCTTCTTCATGTCTTCAACCTGCAACGACAAACTAGTCAGCTAACTCAAGATCTGGCTCATACCTGAGTTGGATTCTCCCATAGGGGTTGAATCAAGCTTCATGGTGATCTCCAATGCTTCCACCTGTGAAGAAATCTTCTGTTGCATCAGGGGAAATCTGATGTGTGGTAAAAGGGCAACGATGAACCATTCCTTGTTCTACTTGTCTAGGATCTTAAAAGTCAATCAACCTGTTAAGGTCTTGAACCTATGATCGAATTCCCAGACATGCTCGGCTACCTTCTGCTTGATCTCCTTCAGCTTTGTAATACATTGTGACTCTAATTTGGGTTTCTTGAACCTTGCAATCAACACGTTTTTAATCTCATTTAATGGCTTAGGCTGTGCAAGTCCTTGGACAAGCTTCATGTACCATCTCAACACGTGATCCCTCAGTGTAGTGCTGAAATGGTTTCTTTTAACAACTTCATCGATAATATTTTTAATATTCCATATGGCCTCACACAGGAACTAGTGTTGATCAGGATCTTTAGATCCATCTCCTCTAAAGATAGGGAGCCTCATCTCATCTGCCATGGAGCTGCCTAGGTTTCCTGTCTGAGTAGATGTTGAACTGATAGTAATAGTACTCTGAGGACTCTGGTGATTCTGACAATTCTGATTACTTAGCACTGTTGAAGCAACAGGAGGGTCATTAGTACTTACTTCAGTGGTCTACACAGTTCTTGAGGTTTCTAGCTTGTTCTAGTGAAGTTCTTCAACTGCTTCTTCCTCTGCCCTAGCGGGTTCTGAATGTTCTTCGTCTGTCAAATCTGCCTCTTCTCCACTGTAGAAACCCTCATCCCCATAGTTCTTCTTGAACAGGTTCACTAGATGGACTTCTCTGAATACTCTCCCACTACGCGTATGTCCAACTTCTATGTCGTTGTCGCTGTCTGAATTCTTGAACATTAGCCTTTTCAAATTTGGCCAATCTACTGTATCTTAAAGATGTTCTTTTCATGCAAGAGCATCTTGATTCTCAACTTCAAAAAATGTAAAAATTTCCCTCAGGGTCCCTTGAAAAAGTATCTCTCATCTTGGCTATACTATTCTACTCAGTCAACAGAAAACTCGGTGATATACCCTCCAATGGTGCTATCGAACCAGTGATCTACTACTCAGGATACAACATTATCGACTCTCTTGACCTTCTGGATCAACGCCAATGTCCAAACCATAGGAGGTCTATATCTGATCTTGAACTGGGTATCTGATAACCTAGCCAACCACTCAGACAACTCCTGATGGATTCCTCCAAAGAAGATCTCGTGAATGTCAGTGAAGATGTATCTTTGTAGCCAATCTTCAGTACTCAGCTTAGGGTTCTTGTTTTGGGCTTCAACGAAGTCCTTCTCTTTATCTTCTATCCACTTATGAATCTCTGTCTTCGATGGGAACCACCTTGACATTCCCTCATGAATATTCCCGTCCCGACAACAGAACCATTTGTTGGCACAGGGGTAGACCCAGGGTTTGGCTCTAAGAGCGCACTAATAAGCCATAACTACTAGCCCTTTCAACGCAGTCTCACCCGAAGTAGCTATGAGGGGGTTGTAGGACAGAGGTGTCTACAACCAAGGGAGATGTCAAGTGGGTCTAATACAAAACAATACAATATGCATAAATCACTTATCAACTAGATCTACTCCACACAACTACAGATCTGATCTAACACAACAATGCAATGAAATAATAACAATGACAGAGATCAAGGCATCAATCACACACATGACAAAACATATACGTGGTTCACCCTCTCTCTAGGGCTACATCCACAGAACTGTGCTTATGATATATTAAGGTAAAGAATACAGTTCTTGTCTTCGCTCTCAGCTAGCAAATCTTCTTTCTTCTTCTCTCTTTCTCTCCCCTTCCTACGCACCCAGCTGCAGGACTTGATCTTCGTACCCAGCTAAAGATCTTACAATACCAGAAGACTCTCACACTCAACACTTCTCTCTCACAATACAATAATCTCTCACCAAAACAATAGAGCTAGATCAACAACAATATTGTACCAACCCACCCCAGGTCCTCTTGACCTTTATTTATACATTACAATAGCTCACTGATAGTATTAGGTCGAAACCTAAATTTCAAAACCTTAGATACCAAAACCCTAGGTGTCTAAAACCCTAGGTCAACTTAACCCACTTTTCCCGAGCTTCGCCAGCCTGTCTTTCCTTTCTTCCCATGCGGTGATAACGGTGGCTTTTTCTGCTTGTTGAGAAGTCCTCGATCCATCTTCCTTGTTGATCTGTCATCCTCAATCTTCTCGTCCAATGACTTGCTTTTCCATACTTCGCTCCATCTTTTCTTCTCTTTTGCTCACTTCACCCCAGTAATAGTTACTGTGTCTTCTGCAATGTTCGCATTTCACCTTTTCTTCCTTGATCTTCGCTTTCTTCCATAACCAAGGGCCAACAAATGTCCTTTAGATAACATAGAAATATGTGGTATCTGTGAACAAAAGTATGATACTAAGAGTTTCCCTTCCATGCCTGAACTAAAATAAGTCTACCAAGGGGCCACTGGGGAAACATAACAAATCTGTTTTATGGCCCAAAAGCGACCATGGTCACCCAAGGCACTAGGTATGACACAAGAGCAATCCCAATTTCCTCCATACTATACTCAGTATCAATATCCACAACAAAATTGGTATGCTTCCATGCCTTGGCAACAATGGCAACCCCAAATGCAGAACCAACCTTAGCAACAAGGCTAGAGAGGGCCTAATCTTCAACAATCCACTCCTCAAACCCACCCTCCAATTCAACATCAACAAAAACTAAAATTACCATCCATCCAACCAACCTCCTCCACGACCTACGCAATTACCGGCCCAACCAATATCAAATCCAAATAATAAAGCAGTTCATCCCGCCTGCAACGTTGAACTACCTTTCTTTCCCACATATGTCATTTCCCCTATGGAATTTCAAAACATACATCTATGGTCCGTAAGAGTGGTTCAAGATCAAACCTCACCCATCATTCAAGAGAAGGACGATGAGGAAAATTCCCCTGAGGTAGAAAACCAGGACGCTAATCCCTCTAAGGAAAAACAAAACATCCCTCAGAAACACTCCGATGAGAAGGAATTATTCTCAGAACCACCATATCTGGAAAGGTTAAATATAGAAAAGTCCCCCACACAACCATAATTTGACCTTTTAGGAGAACTTCGAAATGTGTGTGTAAAGATTCCTCTATTCCAAGCTATCAAGGATGTAATGTCCCTGACCACCCATGCAGGGCCATGCTACTCCAGAGAACGCTTTCGTTCTCTTACTGCGGAACATATCGTAACATACTCAGCATCCAACTGAGCTATGCCACATGAATTTTTCAAACTGCATCCAATTAAAATATATACACACAGAACTCTTGCGAAAACATATACATAAAACGTAAACAAACAAATACATTCTGTAATTGCACGGTTTCATACTGAAATAACAGTAAACATATACATGCAACATATATAGGAAATACCCATAAACATAAACACGTAAATAATAATGCATCATGTAAATTTATCACACAATTGACACTTATCTTTGTGAGAATATCACCAACTACGTGCAAACCTTCCACGAACCTCCCAGCCTTATACCGCAATGCTCATCACTCTCAACAGTGGGTCACCCCTGAGCTGGGACTAAACTCCACCCAGGTAAAGGGATTCCTAACAAGGCTAATGGCTCATGGAAAACATGAAAGACTTCGTCACATGTGCCTATTCAAACTAACAACCTACAGTCCCTCATTCCCCACATGCCTGTCCCACCCCAGGAAGTGTGCCCCTTTCTGCTCAACAGTCCTTCGGCTGCCCCACTTCCTTTCTGGGCTTCAACAACAGGCCGGATAGGAAGTCTCAAAGTCCTGTAGCTATAGTTTAACACCTTCAGGAAAACACTTCCCAACAATTATCTCACCCATAGAGAAATTGTTCACGGGTCTGACAACCCGCCTCTTCAATATTCCACGGGCCTGAAAACCCGCTTCTTTAGTCCAGCTCCCAAGCTAACTAGCTACACAAACAGATATGGCTATGGATACAGTTCAGGTATAGTGAAATGAAGGTACGAGGATAGATCAATGACTGTGTGAATGTTCCTGGAATAATGGCTGAATGATGGAAAAGATCCCCCAAAATGAACTAAGTCCCCAAAATATGTATGAATGTCCCCAACTTGACACTTGTCATGTTGGGAGCTGCTTTGAACCACTTATCCCCAACTTTAGATCTTAGGATAAAATAATTATCCTTACTTTATGAAAAAGAAATATTAATATAATATTACTTTTTGGATTTAGCTCCCTAGCTTGTCCCTTTTCCTTAACTTTTAGCCCCTCACCCTTTCCCTAACTAGTGGATTTTAGTCCCCCATCTCTTTTATCGTGGTCGGTCTATGTGTAACGATGTATTTTATATTAATCATGAGGCACATACAAAATAGGTGCACTGGCCTTCAATATCTAGGCTCTCCGACCTAATCAAAACATAATCATCCTAGGTTATAATAATTGGCTCATCAGCCTATAAAACATATCATATACATAAAGGCTCACTTGCCTCAAAATCGTGCGCACTTAAGATGTTGTGCACGGTATTCTAGAATGTGCAAACTTCATCATTTTACTTCACAGTACATGTGCGCACTATGCCATGAAGGTGCATACAAAAAATGATATCAAACATCTCACCAACTTAAGTACATTTGCATTTACATTTACAATTGGGTTTTTCCTGGGGATATTACAATCCCCTCCCCTTATTTATGCACTGTCCTCAGTGCATCATGTACACATATACAACAAAATTTTAAACATCCTCAAAAAGATGCGGGTATTATGCCTGCATTGCATCCTCATGCTCCCAAGTAGCGTCCTCAAGACCGTACAAGGTCCATTGGACCTTTACAAGCCCTATGGATCGATTCCAGAGATGTTTGATTTTTCGGTCGAGAATGCGCACCGGATGCACTTGAAAAGCGCCTTCTTGCTCCACCTGAATCACATTCCATTCAATAACATGATTAGCATTAGGTATATATTTCTTGAGGAATGATACATGGAATACATTATGAACATACATAGATGCAGACAATGCAATCATATAAGCTACTAGACCAATCCTCTCTAGGATTACAAACGACCCACAATAGCGAGCTGGCAACTTTGAACAATTTCCCAACTTCAGGGAACTTTTGTTAGCCTTCACTTTCAAGAATACATGGTCTCCCACTTTAAATTCCCTATGAGTTCAACCCTTATCAGCATAACTTTTCTGCCTGTCTTGGGAAACCTTTAAATTTTGTTTTATTTTTATCATTTTCTCCTCCATTTCCCTGAGTAAATATGGCCCAACCACTACTATATCTTCTAGGTTATCCCAATTTACTGGTGTGTTGCACTTTTTGCCATAAAGTGCCTCAAATGGACTCATCTTTAGATATGCTTGGTACCCATTGTTATAAGCAAAATCTACCAAGTGTAGGTAGTCTTCCCATTTTGATGGTTTATCCACACATACATCCTCAACATATCCTCAATCACTTGATTCACCCTCTCTATTTGTCCATCTGATTCTGGATGATAAGTTGTATTAAAATTCAAATTTGTTTCAAATCCATTAAATAATCCCTTCCAAAATTTTTAGGTAAATTTTGGATCTCTGTCAGACACAATTGCATTAGGTATGCCATGCAATCTAGAAATTTCTCTCATATAAATATCAGCAATGTTGGCTGCCTTGTGAGTGAGCTTAACTAGAATAAAATGGGCATCTTTAGTAAGCTTATCCACTACTACCATGATAGAATCATGTTGCTTGTTTGTCCTGGGTAGTTTGGTGATGAAATCCATGGTTACAACTTCCCACTTCCACTCAGGAATGAGTAATGGCTGTAGAAAACTAGCTGGGTGACTATGCTTATCCTTTACCTTTTGATATTCCAAACATTTGGCAATAAAATCAGCAACCTCTTTCTTCATGCTTGGCCAATAATATTGGCTTTTGACAGCTGCAATTGTTTTCTGATAACCTGGGTGTCCAACATAAGGTACATTATGCATTTCTCCCAATATCATATTTTTCAATTCCTAATAATTTGGTACATAAATTCTACCCCTGTACATGAGAATTTCATCATTATCTAGGTTTTATTCTTCAATTTTCTGCTGTAAATTACCTTGCTGTAATTTTTCCACTAATTCCTTGTATTGCAAATCTAATTATGCAGCCTATAAAATTCTATCTTTCAAATCTGATTGGTAAATGCTAATGGATGTAGCATGCATTTCATGCACTCTTCTGCTGAGTGCATCAGCCACTTTGTTCTCTTTCCCTTTGATATGCTTTATATCAAAGTTATATTCACTTAGAAATTATAACCATCTGCTTTGCCTAGCATTTAGAGTTGGTTGATCAAATAAATATTTTAGACCATTATGGTCCGTTCTCAGCTCAAACCTTTTCCCCATGAGCTAGTGTCTCCATTTCCTCAAGGCATGCACTATGGCTGCCAACTCCAAATCATGAGTGGCATAGTGTCTTTCATGCTCCTTCAACTTCCTAGATTCATAACATATCACAAATCCATTTTGACTGAGGACTCCACCAAGTCCTTCTTTACATGCATCCATGCATACAATGAAGTCTTCATTTGGATCTGCAATCCTTAGTATTGGAGTGCTTGTTAATAATTGTTTCAAGTGTTGGAATCTCTTTTCACAATCCAATGTCCACTAAAACTTCACACCCTTTCTTTGCAAGGAAGTTATTGGGTGTGCAATCTTTGAGAATCCTTCAATAAATCTTCTGTAGTATCCTGCAAGGCCCATGAATGATATGACCTCTATCACATTCTTTTGCGCTAACCATTCTCTAATGGAATCTATCTTCTCAGGATCCACTGCTATCCGATCCTTTGAAATGATATGTACCAAATAATGAATTTGCTTCTGGTAAAATGAGCATTTGCTCAATTTAGCGTACAACTGATGCTCCCTTAACACTTGTAATACCATCCTCAAATGATGCTCATGCTCTTCTTCTAAATTGGAATATATAAGGATGTCATCCAAAAAGATAATGACAAACTTGTCTAATTATTCTCGGAAAACACCATTCATTAAGAACATGAAAACAACTGGTGCATTTGACAACCCAAATTGCACCACTGTGAACTCATAATGACCATACCTTGT
>SNQJ01S0167900.1:20847-37435 GCA_010110895.2 Picea sitchensis
TATGAGCACCGACTCATAATGAGGCTACAACCTCTGTTTTGCAAGCTGCAACTTGCTGAGAGCACCAACTCTCTGTTTTCTCTAGCACCCACTAGAAGGAAGCACCAACTCCCTGGTTTCTCTAGCACCCACTAGAAGGAAGCTCCAACTCCCTGTGTTCAAGCACCCACCTGAACCTTTGAGGACACCAGTCCTCCCTAGATCCTCCCAACCACCCTGAAATATAAATCTTTTCTACTGAATTTATTACAATGATATGATGTTCGACGATGGCTTACCTAACTTATCACTGTTCTGCTCCATTTCGTTGCTCTGTCTGCCTCATTTCCTTTCTTCTCAGATCACTTGCACTGTTTGTTCTTCTGTCTTTTAAGCTCTGTGCACCATACCCATTCACTGCACAGTTCCTCTTCTGTGCAATTCAGCTGCTGCACTCTCCTCCTTCTTCACACATGAATTGCCTTCACCAACAACATTCACAACAACCTCCCACAGCAACAACAACCCCAACTCCTCTCTGCACAGTGTACTTATAGCTTTTGTGCCCCTTGTGCATGCATTGTGCATAATATCTCTGCATGGTTTCTCCGTGCCAATCTACTCCACCTCTTGAGTGTTCTGCCTGATCATCATGGTAACTCTTCAGCTTCTCTTGCTGTTTTCTGATGCGTTCCACCTCATTGGTTGTTATGCCGAGATTTATTTTTCTCTCTGGCTGAAACCATCAGTGGTTTATGGAAGTTTCACTGTTGCATGCAACAATAGCCCTGCGATCAATACTTGATCCAATGGTTCAGATCCAATCAAGATTTCATATATCGCGATTTCGACACTCTTCACGTTCATAGTTTGTGTCACTTACAAATCCTGATCCACAAGTCCTGTTAACCTTCACAGCATTCTACACTTAACTGTGGTTTTCCCCGACTTGATATCAGGGTTCGAGGTTTTGGACTTTACGCTGTTGAGAGTCACTGTCCTCTCGAATCCCCGATTGTCGATACGCCCTTTTCTCCACGCGCTGGCCCTCCTGGCTCAGCTCCTGACCAATGTGACCAGTCCTCGTGACCGCAACCTTACCCTCTTTCGTGGCTACTCCTATCGGAGTTTCGACACTTGCGTTGTCAAAAGGCGCATGTCTTTAGGATTCCCGATCCTCCGATTCCCGATATCCCGATGCACGTCCTGTTCGCCTAGCCCCGTCTGGCTACGCTCTGGTCCACATGACCATCGTACAATATGACCGCATCCATACCTCTTGTCGGGGTTTCGGGGTTCGCAGGTTTGCAATGCAAAGTTTTCACAACCACAGAATCCCCGATATGCTGATCCCCGATGCGCCGGTCCTCCGATGGTTCCAGGTCTCTTCCTCTGTTGTGATGACAGTTGTTCCCCACTGATAGAGGTTTCGCAGTTCGTGACTTCAAAGTGCACGAAATCCTTGCTCCCGAGATCTCCGATATCCCGATGTCGACTATCCCCAGGCTACTAACACCTGTCCACCACTAGTTCCACCTGTGGCCCACACAACTCTCCTATCAGGATATCGCGTATCATGATTTCGCGATATCTGATGCCATTGTTCACGGGACTCGTGAAACTCCGATTCCCGATTAGCCAATGAAGCCCTCCTGTCGAGTTTCTCTCGGTGGCGCTCGATCACTGCCATGCGTCCACACGAATGGACGGTCTAGATCCCGTCGGGATTTCGCGACTACTGCTGTCCCAATGCACACGACCTCGAGAACTCCAATTTCCCAATGGCCTATATCCCGATGCCTGTCGGGACTTCTCTCCTCTTGTTCACGGGGACTTATCCTCCGTGCAACTTTCACAGATCTAACGACTGTTGGCAACCCTGCACCAAATCTAACGGCTCTCGTTCTGTCGAGAATTTTGGATGGGATCCAATGGCTGTGGATCTCTGTCCTCCTTCTCCTCTGCAAACTCCTGTATCTTTCCTCAACGCTGTTCCTCCTGAGATTTCACGTCCGAATTCCTAAGGGATTTTATCCTTCTTATCCTGCCATCTCCACTGTTGTACTTGCCATCAGTGACAAGCATACGCTACTTGTTAAACATTTGCCAACAGTAACAAAAAATCGCTGTGGGTTGATATTTCTGGAACGAATTTCTCCCAAACTCAATTTACGAATTGAGAATTTTAACCACTAAACTCCCTCCATATGTCATGGTTTCACTGTAACTTCAAATTCGATCAATTCTAGGTCTGAATTTGCTATAAAAAATATTAAACAAGTAATATCTCATCGCATGGCCGAATTTCTCCATTTTCTCATGAATTTAACAACAGAAATTGGGGCTTTTCCCAATTCTGCGTTGTTGCTTCTAAGTTTTACCATGGACGCTCTAAAACTCAAAATTTGGCCACTTTGAAATCAATCATCTGTGAAATTTCACTTCAACTCAACCTGTTTGGCCCATCTAGGCTCAATGTTGAAAACTAAAGCTCTGATACCATATTGTAACGTCCCCGGCCACCCATGTCGGGCCACGCTACTCCAGAGAATGCTTTCGTTCTCTTACTGTGGAACATACCATAACATACTCAACATCCAATTGAGCTATGCCACATAAAATTTTCAATATGCATGCAATTAATATATATACACACAGAACTCTTGCGGAAACATATACATAAAACGTAAACAAATAAATACATTCTGTAATTGCATAGATTCATACTGAAATAACAGTAAACATATACATGCAACATATACAAGCAATACCCATAAACATAAACACGTAAATAATAATACATCATGTAAATTTATCACACAATTGACACTTATCTTTGTGAGAATATCACCAACTGCGTGTAGACCTTCCACAAACCTCCCAACCTTAGACCGCAGTGCTCATCACTCTCAGCAGTGAATCACCCCCGAGTTGGGACTAAACTCCACCCACATAAAGGGATTCCTAACCAGGCTAATGGCTCATGGACAACAGGAAAGACTCCATCATAGGTGCCTATTCAAACTAACAGCCTATAGTCCCTCATTCCCCACATGCCTATCCCACCCTAGTAAGTGTGCCCCTTCTCTTCTTAACAGTCCTTTGGCTGCCCCACTTCCTTTCCGGGATTCAACAATAGGCTAGACAGGAAGTCTTAGAGTCCTGCAGTTGTAGTTTAGCACCTTCAGGAAAAGACTTCCCAAAAATTCTCTCACCCAGAGAGAAATTGCTCACGGGTCTAACAACCCACCTCTTCAATATTCCACAGGCTTGACAACACACTTATTCAGTCCAGCTCCCAAGCTAACCAACTACACAAACAAATATGGCTATGGATACAGTTCATGTACAGTGAAATGAAGGTATGAGGATAGATCAATGACTGTGTGAATGTTCTTGGAATAATGGATGAATGATGGAAAAGATCCCCCGAAATGAACTAAGTCCCCACAATATGTATGCATGTCCCCAAATTGACACTTGTCATGTTGGGAGCTACTTTGACCCACATGTCCCCAACTTTAGAACTTAGGATAAAATAATTATCCATACTTTATGATAAATAAATATTAATATAATATTCTTTTTTGGCTTTATCTCCCTAGCTTAGTCATTTTCCTTAACTTTTAGCCCCTCAACCTTTCCCTAACTAGTGGATTTTAGTCCCCCATCTCTTTTATCGTGGTCGTTTTGCGCGCGGAAATGTATTTTATATTAATCATGAGACATATACAAAATAAGCGCACTGGCCTTCAACAGATAGGCTCTCTAGCCTAATCAAAACATAAGCATCCTAGCTTATAATAACTGGCTCACTAGCCTACAAAACATAGCATATACACAAAGGCTCCCTGGCCTCAAAATTGCACACACTTAAGATGTTGCGTGTAGTATTCTAGAATGTGCAAACTTCATCATTTTACTGTGCAGTACATGCGCTCACTATGCCATGAAGGTGCATACAAAAAATGATATCAAACAACTCACCAACTTAAGTACATTTGCATTTACATTTACAATTGGGTTCGTCCTGGGAATATTACAAAGGATCTTCCGATCTATGCTAAGGTTGTTCGGGAAATCTGCCTAAATAAACCAGGAAGGAAGAAGAAATACCTAGAAACTATTCATGTCATAGGGAAGCTAGCCAATCTAATGCTAGGAAAAGTATTTATGGCCAAATACATGGATCCAGGAAGTCCATTGGTCAACTTAAACATTTATAACACTTCCATCACGCATACTTTGGTGGAATTAGGAGCGGCCATAAATGTAATGACCAAAAAAAACCATGGAGAAACTTCAACTACCTAGTCTTCGACCTACCCCTACAGTCCTTCAACTAGCAGATAGATCCATAGTAAAACCCGAGGAGGTGTTGGAAGGTAATTATTTCTATAGACTCATGGAAATACCCAACTGACTTTATGGTCCTGCAACCAAAGGCCAACCTAGGGGGATATGCATTGATTTTGGGGAGACCCTGGTTGGCCACTGTCGATGCTTATATCGGCTACATATCGGGTAAAATGACCATCTCCCATGGGAACTCAACTAAGAATCTAACCCTCTATCTTCCTGCCAAACCTTCCCATGACCTAGAGAATTCCCCTTGGGAGATAGTGATGAGGAACCTGTGCAACCTCTGTTAACCCTTGACCAAGCATCAACATTTAAACAAGCTATTGAATATGATATTATCTCTACATATTTAGCACATCTTCATATAGCTAGCCACCCAACTCTGGAGCCTATCCTCGGGGAGAAGTTCCAGGAAGTCTATTCACCAATTGAACCAACAAAATTACTAGATGAATTCATTCATGTAGATGCTACCCTTGAAGACGAAAGCTCAATTGTTGAAATCCATCCTGGGAAAACCTTGAATATCAATGCTAAGATAGATTCTTCTCAACAAAAGAAACTCATTGAAATACTAAGAAAGCATAGTTCTGCCTTTGCTTGGGACTATACTGACATGAAAGGGATCCACCCTAATCTATGTACCCATCACATTTATCTTAAGGAGGATTCTCAACCTATTCGACAACCTCAATGGAGGATGAACCCTAATCTGAAGGATATAGTCAAGGGGGAGCTCTAGAAGCTCCTTGACATAAATTTCATTTACCCAATCTCCGACATTAAATGGGTTTCTCCCTTGGTTATTGTGCCAAAGAAGAATGGAAAGTGGCATATTTGTGTCGACTACAAGGAGCTGAATAAGGCCACTTTGAAAGATTACTTCAAGTTACCATTCATTGATGATGTCTTGGATACCTTGGTGGGGAAAAAGTATTTCTCTTTTCTTGATGGGTTTAGTGGTTATAATCAGATACAGATCACCCCTACAGATCAAGAGAAAACCACTTTTACATGCCCATGGGGGACCTATGCTTACCGAGAACTTCTGTTTGGACTATGTAACACTCCCGCTATATTCCAGAGGGTTGTCTTAGGGATATTCTCTAACTTGACCAACGATTGCATGGAAATTTATATGGACGATTTTACTGTATATGGAGATACCTTTCAAGAAGCTGTAGACAATTTAGAGAAGGTCTTAATCAGGTGCCAAGAAACCAACTTCTGTCTTAGCCATGAGAAATTCCATATGCTTCGTATGGATGGGGTTGTGCTAGGACACCACATATCACCTATAGGAATCTAGGTAGATCCTGCTAAGATCAAAGTCATTCGCAACCTTCCAGTACCCACAACCTAGAAAGATTTTTGCGGATTTCTAAGACATGCAGGATATTATTGAAGATTTATTGAAAACTTTACAAAGATAACATCCCCCTTACTTTCATGACTTACAAAAGCTATAGAATTTTCTTGGAATGATCAATGTTAGACCGCATTTGAAACTTTAAAAGAAATATTATCCATTGCACCGATCTTGCGGGGTCCCAATTGGTCCATACCTTTCCATATCTCTACGGACACCTCAGATACATCCATTGGAGCTGTTCTCAGATAGAAAGAGGAACAACGTTTGTATGCTATCTATTACATCAGTAAGAATCTTACCCCTACTGAAAAGAACTATACCGTAACCGAAAAAGAGTTCCTTGCTGTTATGTATGTTATTAATAAATTTCATCATTACATCACAAGTTATTCCGTCTTCATACATACTGATCACTCCGCCATTCAGTATCTTATGAACAAATCCATCACCAATGGTAGAGTGACCAGGTGTTTTCTCTTACTACAAGAATTCGACATTTCAATCATTGATAAACCAGGGAAGTAAAATGTTGTTGTTGACTTCCTCTCTCGACTCACCAATGAAGGAGAAGCCATTCCAATGGAAGACGACTTCCTAGATGAACACTTGTTCACTTTATCTACTAATAGACCATGGTTTGTAGATATTGCTAACTACTTGGCTGCAGGTAGAATCTCGCAACATCTATCCCCAAAAGAGCATCAAAGGGTTATCCGACAGAGCACAACATATTATTGGATGGAAGGATAACTCTTCCATACTGGGAAATATCATATTATCCGACGTTGTGCTCGAGAGGATGAAATGTATGACATCCTAAAAGCATGTCATGATGAACCTTGCGGAGGCCACTTCATAGATAAAAGGACTACAAATAAAGTACTGCACCTGGGGTATTATTGGTTGACCATATTTAGGGACGTTAAGCAGTACGTCAGGAGTTGCGACAAGTGTCAGAGAATGGGATGATCTGTGAAGTCAGATGAGATGTCACTTTATCCTCAGCTTTAGATAGAACCCTTTGAGAAGTGTGCCCTAGACTTTTTGGGACCTATTAACCCACCATCAAAGAAGAATATGTACATTATAGTGTGCACGAACTACGTCACCAAATGGGTTAAAGCCAAAGCACTTCCAAAGGCCACAGAGGATGCAGTGGCTAAATGTTTATATGAAGATATCTTCGTCCACTTTGGGGTTCCCTGGGAGATCATTACTGATCAAGGAACCCAGTTCACTTCATGGCTCATCTAGTCCATCACTGAGCAATTCAATATTAAGCACCAAATGTCAAATTTGTACCACCCTCAGGAAAACGGCGAGGTATAAGTCACAAACCGAGTACTAGAAGCTATCCTAACTAAAATAGTCTAGCATCATCATAAATATTGGGATGCCAAGCTCCCAAAGGCCTTATGGGCCTATAGAACCACTTGGAGGAACACCACAGGGTTTACTCCATATGAACTAGTGTATGGAAAAAGTGTGGTTCTCCCCATCGAATTCGAGATCAAAACACTGAGGATTGCACTACAAGTAGGCTTGGAGATCTCGGAAGGCCAATAGCATAGGCTCAAGCAGATTAATGAGCTTGGTGAGATTTTCCAAGCTGCAATACATTAAACTACTTTATTCCAACAGCAGAGAGATGAATGGAATGGCAAATTCATCAAAGATAAGAAGTTAAAAGAGGGGGATTGGGCCCTCCTGTTTGATTCATGGTATAAGGATTTTAAAGGAAAGTTCCAAACCCGATGGCTCGGACCATACGAGGTAGATACCGTATATGAGAATGGCTCCGTTAAACTCCGTACCATTGACGAATCAAGGACATCACTTATGGAAAATGGCCATCGACTTAGGTTATATCAGAGGCCCAAGACCAAGGAGGAATTTATTCAGGAATTAGTCAAACAAAATGATCTCAATATAATGGGAACAGTGGCATCACCATCTGTGCCCACTATTCCTTGACCTATTTTTACGTTGTTACTAAAAAAAAGGTGATAAAGATCTGGCAGTGAAAACATGGCCTCGGGCACTGCCGACACTGATGATATTGGAAAACGAATTACTGGCCAATATCACCCAGTTAGGAAATTCCAGTTGTGAAAACCCCTCAAGGCGTAGTGGAATAGAATCTTGTTTGAAAATCGGGTCACCAACAGACCAGGTTTGTAAGAAGAAAAAAAAGAAAAAAAAAGGAAACAAAAACATATATAATAAAAATGAACAACAAATGTCTAGTGATAAGCTCACAATATACATCTTCTTTTTGCCATATCATTTTTTAAGTATACAGGGATATGATCAAGTTACAATTATTGTGTTGATCATGCAGGGTTATAAGGGACATGTCATGTCCATAAGAATTCAACAAAGCAACAGTGGAACACTTGCACCTACAATCCTCCATTGAATTGGTTCAGGTTTTTTTCTAAAACTCATTTTTTTTTCTTCTTTTCTTGTGAAATAGAAATTGGGAAATCATTTGGCAAAGTGATAATACTACTAACCCTACATTCCACTAAGAACTATACCTAAGATCTACCCACTACCAATACGACCCTATTTTTATATGCAACATAATGAACAAAGTAGTGATGAAAGGCACCCTGGTGTAATAACCCTTTCTAACTACATTACTAACCGAGTATCACTATACCATGGTGACTATACACTCGACCGTTCCTTATCCTTTCGGCCATTACGTAGCAAGGGTAATCATACTTTGACCAACCATTAAGCAACAATAATTCCTGATGACCATAGTTTCACCCCCTCTACGTATAAACATGACCACATTTCTCCCAAACCACCCCAATTCTATCATACCTTGCCGCCCAGTTTTTAAATCGAGACACTTGGCGTAAAAAGAAACAACTTGAAGCACCACATTTTATGAATGCACCTAGTCTCTAGTACACACCATGGTAGCCATGATAGCTCATCCATTATCCCGCACAGTCAAGTATCTACTCCTCTAACAGATATAAGGGCAGAGTAAGGATCAATTCGAAGTGCGAGCACAGGTCAAGCTACCTATAACAGAGTCGGGTTCTAAAGTGTTTTATACAACATGGCGATAGGGTAGAGTTGAATCAATTCCAAGTACGAGCATAGGGTGAAGTTACACAGGGAAGAGTCAGGATTCATTCCAAGCACAAGAACATGACAAAATCATGATTAATTCCAAGCAGATTTAGATTCTAAGTGCTTGAGATAGCATGAAAAAAGGATAGAATCAGGTTCAATTTCAACCATGAATACAGGTGAAGTCGGGTTCAGTCCCGAGCATACAAAGGATATTAATATCATCAACATATCCCGACTAGTTGGACACTAGTTATCATAGAGATGAATCAGGCTAGGCCAACTACAAAAAAAAGAGGCAGGGTAAGCCGCTAGTTATGAGGGGCATGTCCAAAAGCTGGGTGCAAGTTTAAAATCATGAGTAAGAAGATGAAGGATGCTGCAAATAAATATAGTGGGATTTGGAGGTAAGGAGAAATTTAAATATCATTCTGTATCATTTTTAGAGTATTTTTCTTCTTTGAAAATATGGGAGGGGCAATGAATAGAAATGAGCCCAATAACATTGAAAACATTAGGAAAAATCCAGCAGTCATGAGGATATTCGAGCAGGATGGATGGCTACAGTTCCTAGAAAAATTTCAAGGATTTGATTTTGATCTTACCATGGAATTTGCTCAGAGTTTTCATGGGAAACAAGCTAGTGTTAGAAGATTAAATATCCTTGTGTTTGGAGAGTCTATGTGCAGAATCACAAGACTGCCACTGCAAGGAGAAAAATGGTATAAAAATTTAAAGGTAGCCCCTGAAATTTGGACGCCATTTCTTAAGGTACCATCCCCACTTCTAGACTTGAGAAAAGGGATAGTAAGGGAAGCATTAAGCTCCCCATGGGATGAGGTGGTATTTCACCTACAAAAGTTTATTACTTGTGATGGGAGGTATAATTTGGTCCACCATTACCATATTAGAATCTTACTACATTTAAGAGGGGAAAAACTACTTAGCATGCCTTACTATTTACATAAAAGCCTGTCTAAAATGGCTGAGTTTTTGAGAAAGAAATGAAATCCTAAAACTGCTCTGTATAAAAAAGGTCTCATAATGTTGGTTATAAGTGAGGAGATGAACATATTAGGGGTTTCATGGAGCACCTTCATGGGCTCAATACTAAATAAACCCAAAATGAGAACCTTACCACCCAAGAAGAGGCCCGAGGGAGTCACTATAGGGTGCAGGAGATCCACTAGAGTCTCCCCGAAAGTTTTAGGAACAACCACTGTTGTGGAGAAAGATACAAATTCCTAAAAAGAGGCATCCGATGAACATCTTGGTGAAAAATCAGAAATGGAAGGAGAAAAGGATGATGTCATGATCGATATTGTAGCAGATCCTGAAGGGGTAGAACCCCCACTTCTGGATACAAAGCAGACTTGGATGGGATTTGAAATTTCCCCTTCCTCTCCTTCCTCGACCAAGGTATTGAATGAGTCTCAGGACCGGAAAGCTAGTCCAAATTTCATTCCTGGGCATAAAGGACATGACAAGAAGTAGAAAAAGGGAAAAAGGCACGTGGAACCAAAGCCTTTCCGATTCTGCAGCCCTAGCTACCAGACCTTTCTTAAGAAAAATCGAAGACTCTTGCTGCAGAATAAAAATATTAAAATTAGATTGAGATATCATAAGATCCCAAGTGATGCAGGGAATCTAATGGAGGATATTCAAGGAGAATAAGTGTTGGAGGAGAGAGTGAAGAGTTGTGCAAAAATCCATGTTGAAGAAGCACAAAAGATTTTTAATACTTTCCTGGATGACATCATTACCAACACTTATGATTTCATGTAGTTGAAACTTTATCTACCCTAGTGGAGAAACAAGGATGAAATCTTTGACTTGGGGATCATCAATAAACAATCCCACAAGCAAGCCATAGAAAATCTCAAGGCGAGGTGGTTTTCCATGTACTTGCAGCAAGAACAAAGATGCACTTAAAGGACTAAACAATATAAGCAACAACTGGAAGACACAAAGAAATTAGCACAATAGACTATTGAGATTTCCTTTTGAAGGAATATACATTAGAGAGCCACCTAAGTCTTACCCCCTTCTCTTGCATGATCGGTGGGCAGCCTTCAGACTGAAACAATGGCAGCAGGTCAACCTCATGAGATTAAGAAACAAGATGATTTTGTCAATATCTATGTTTCTGTGGAAATGAAGGATCAAAATCTGATGTGTGAACTATAGATTTATAATTTCATCCTCCTTGACAATGCCCACTAGAATCCTAACCATGGTGTTGGTGATGTTCAGTTGAGGGAATTCACCTCTCATATCTTCAGTCTCTCTCAATGGAAGAAAGGTGTAGAATTCTATAGAAGAATGGAGCCTGAGGCAAGCCTAAATGTGAGGGATGAGTATCCATTGCCTCATATTATGAAAGATGATCTACAAAGGTTAAGGAAATATCTGAGAGATGTCATCACTATTCGTCAGCACCAAAAAATTTCCATAACAGACCTCATGCAGGTTTCTAGAGCACATTCAGTCCAGGAACTACTGATCTCTCGTGATATCTGGGAATTTCTCCCTAAATATCTAAGAGACTGAAACCCAATAGGGTATCCATATTTTGGATTTCCACTTAATCATGCTACATTCTATGCCAACTCCCTACTCAGATATGGTAGTCAGTGGATAGGGTTGAGATTCCACTTCCCCATTATCTGGTGCCCCATCAGGTTCTATAAAGCATCTACTACTTGGGATGAGGAAGAGGAAAGGATTCAATGGTTACAGATGGAACTGACCCTTGGGTATTACTGTCCAGGTGATTTTGGACACCCAGCCTATGATTGGGTAGCATTCCATTCATGGATAGTAGAAGAGGAATAGGCTGCATGAGTACATGCAACCAGGTC
The DNA here is from genome assembly GCA_010110895.2 of Picea sitchensis. Lineage (NCBI taxonomy): Eukaryota > Viridiplantae > Streptophyta > Pinopsida > Pinales > Pinaceae > Picea > Picea sitchensis. Next base: position 32,515 of record SNQJ01S0167900.1, read on the forward strand.
ATAAAGGGGGAGATGATGAACCCCCACTTTGACATCCTTTTTGTCCCCTATATCCTATATACATATGCATTTTTCCTTCCTTTTTATATGTCATACAAACTTATCTCTATAAATTCCTTCCTTTATCGAAGGTATTACCACTGCCATATAATCATCTTAATTTCCTTTCATAGATTATAATTAGAATGAGTTTTAGAAGATATTTGAATTATTATATGTGTGTGGTTTTCAATAACATTAATTCTGGCCATAGAATGCAAGGTTCCAGGTTCATTCTCTTGAAGACATATGAAGATATGTATATTCAAGAAATTTTCAGAAGTGATATCTTCAAGGTATTTTAAGAAGATATATATTATGTTCTCAAAGGAAGATATATTCAGCTTGACAAGTCACACCCAATACGGATTCTAACTTCAACAAGGTTCCACATCTGAATATTCTGAATATATATAATATGGCACCTCATACATATATCAATTCAAACATCAAATAGTGGTCAGCGCTGAAATAATACAAGTATTTACCTCAATGAGAGATATAGCATACGAGTACTTTGAAGGATCAACTAGCATCAAAACAAGTGGCAAGAGAATTTAATATTTTGTTTAAGCGCTAAAAATAGATAACAATAGACATTAAATAAGATACCCAACATCTTTATGACAAGTGCATGTGGGAATCTGATTGCAACAACCCCAATGAATGAATCGTGGGAAGAGACCAATTGATTGGTTGTATACTAGACATATGGAGATCTAGTGAATAGGAGTTATAGGCATCTATTCTGTTGTAACTTTATTTTCCAACATCTTAGGATATTGGTGCTCCGTCTTTAGAGTTGTTTTAATTACCTATTGTATATATATGTGTGTACGCTCACTTGAGAAAGGGTGTGAAACATATGAAGAACAAGACTGAATAAAGTATTGTTTCAGATTTCATAGATTGCAATATATAATTTGTGTTTATGAATGGTAATTCCTTGTTGGTAATCTAGTCGAGTTATAGTACAGGCATACTATGAGCTTGGGCCCACTCACAGGTACAACCCTGTACCATTTATTTTTTGTTCATGGCTATTTGCTTCTAAGTATATTCATGTGTGATTGTTAGTCTATGTATTTTCTATGGTAGTGAAGTGTATGCTGCATAATGGCCCCTGAAAATTGCTGAAGAATGACCGTTAATAATTATTAGAGCCAATATATCCTAGCCATTGCTTATACTAGGATCCTTTGTCTACTCCAACATTTTATGTTGAGTCTGGGTATACGTAGATCCTAGACACTATAATAATTTTGATATCATTCACAGGATTATGAATGGGGACTGTTAAAATTGCTAAATCTACTATTTTATGTTAGTTTAGTAATGATTCATGAATACAATAAGTTTTGATATTTCTTTTTGGATAAGTATACACATCTTCTACATAACCACAATACTTTTAAATCTCTCTAAGTGAACATTCAAGGGTCAAGTCTATGATATCTTAGGAAACTTAGTCCTGAGAGATACCACATCACATCAAAAGGTCAGAGTATTGTGATTCGTTTCTTTCCTGTCCATATTTTACATTTGATTTGCTAGTTCTCTTTTCTGTGTAAACTACAGAGAGTGCCTCACAAGTACATATTGAATCTTGGGTTGACATAATTAATGAATGATCATAATACAATGCTAAACAATTAAAATCTATATTTTTACCTTGTCATAAACCATAAAAACTCTCCCAAAATATCTGTAAACAGTATAATAAACCATGTGCAACTAAATTGACATCGACATTATGGAATATAACTTCATCCATACTTGAGACGTTATAATAAAAGATTGGTCACCACCATATTAGCTCTGCCAAGACGTTCCACCGCAATGATATGCATGGGGGAATTGGCCAACATACGAGCATACCATTCTATATTCCTCTTTCCATTCTTCCAGAACAAAAAATAGTGAATCCATGACTAGATATCGATGGGGTCCATAAACCTTAATCGCACTCGTGCAACATAAAATTTCTCGCCTGTATACAAAAAGTGCATAAAACAATACTGGCACTGCAACTTCTAGCATTTATATTTGCACATAGACTAATATTGAATTCAAATTTCCGTATTAATCGGAGAACCGAACCGTATCCATGAATTTTTTATTTTTTTTTCCAATTTAGACTAATAATATTATGAAAAACTATACGACTCGGTACCTGTATAGGCCTATATTATATCCAAACTAATGAAAAAGAGGATGGATAGATTGTTGAAAGCATAGAGATAGGTTTGTTTCCTGTTATCAAGCTTGGGAAGATTGACTATACATCTTACAAACACATCTTGTATACATCTTACAAATACTCAAACATACTATTTTTTCAAAGTTTTAGAAAATCTAAATGGATAATCATTATATTCAATACCTCAAAAAAGCCTCAAAATTTGTTTTCAATCATCTTATAAATGCTACAACAAAAGGCATAGTTTTACATGAGAATGATAATTTGTTACGTATAAAGGAAACAATTTCAAACATGAAGGGCTTTAGAAAATTCTCATGAGGTTCCACCAACCCAAGCCAAGGCTAGCCCTGAGCATAATTATTCATTTCCCATTTCTTTTGGAAGAAAATCAATTTTGCATTGAAGGGGGAAGTGAAACAAGAAGTATTTGATTTGGCATTGAAGGGGAAGGGAAACAAAGAGTCTTTATTTTCATTTATGTAATTTAGTTGTTATCCCTCTTTTTTGGGGGTTTCTCTTATGTTTTATTTATTTTATGTGCGGGTTTATTGAAAACAAAGAATGAAACCATAAAAAATCTCCCACAATATCTGTAAATAGTATAATAAACCCTGTGCAACTAAATGTCCATCGACATTATGGAAGATAACTTCATCCAGACTTGGGACGTTATAAGAAAAGATTGGTCACCACCATCTTAGCTCTGCCAAGATGTTCCACCACAATGGTATGCGTGGGGGAATTGGCCAACATATGGGCGTACCATTCTATATGCCTCTTGCCATTCTTCTAGAATGAAAATAGTGAACCCACGAACCAGATATCGTTGGGGTCCATAAACATTAATCACACTCCTGCAACATAAAATTTCTCTCTTGTATACAAAAAACACATAAAACAACACTGCCACCACAACTTCCAGGATTTATATTTGCACACAGACTCGTATCGAATTCGAATTTCCGTATTAATTGGAGAACCGAACCATATTCATGAATTTTTTATTTTTTTTGCCAATTCGGATGAATAATATTATGAAAAACTATACAGTTTGATACTTGTATATTCCTATATTATATCCAAACTAATGAAAAAGAGGGTGGATAGATTGTTGAAATCATATAGATAGGTTTGTTTCTTGTTATCAAGCTTGGGAACATTGACTAACTTATGTGTGGCTACTAAGGTTGTACAACAAAGAGATCCAACAATGGTTTAAGATTCTCAAGTTTAAGATTCAATAAATAAAGCTCCATCATAGAAAACAACCACAAATCTCAAGGGTGAGTGCAAGCTAATGATGGTCTCTCATGATACGTTAGTGGCAATGCAAACTTGAAAAAACAACCATCTATTAACCTGGAGGGATTATTCAAGGCAATTTTACAATGAATTTGAATATGGTGTAAGAAGATTCAAAACATAGAAAATTGAATGATCTTTCCGAGTATACAACTTTTATTCATAGAAATTGTTAATAACTATGTCAAATTTGATTTTTTCTAACATTGGTATCTTATTTTCCCAACAAAATATAAGATACATGTTTTTGTTCATGCAGGTTTTGAGTACCTTAACGATTTCATTCCAATAACTTGTATACTTGTAGAGAAATCGTTTTTCTTATGACGTGTATTTTTTGGAAATTTATAATATCAATTATATATATATTTTTAAATTATCAAAGTCAACATATCCCTAAAATTACAATGTCTTTTGTTTGTGCAGGCTAAGAGGGTCTTACCATGATCAAAACAATTTATTTTTTATCAGATTGTAGATATTAGTCTCCTCTAGTGTTGCATATAACTCATTCGAGAAATGGTTAATTCGACCAAAATTTATAGCAAAAATAAGAGAGGTATGTATTCTAGGATTTTGATATATATATATATATATATATATATATATATAAATTTGGAATCTGCATAGTCGATTCTATCTATGTTTGTAGTTTTTTCAAAAACTGAATTGTTTATCCTATATAAAAATAACATCAAACAAAAAGATATAGAGAGGTATTCACAAAAATATATTTTTTTATCAATTTGCAGACCGAACCACTAGGTTTTTCATCTCAAACCTAAATCCACTAGGTTCCTAGAACGTGCATGTGCTCTTATAAGTTATTTTTTCTTTGTCATTCCTAGAGCATGTGTGTGCTCTTATAAGTTATTTTTTCTTTGTCATTCCTCTCTCTCTCTCTCCTACATCCATCGCCCCTCTTTGTCTCCCTCTCACTCTCCCTCTCTACCCTCCTTGTATATCTCCCTCTCTCTCCCTCACACTCTTATACATGGTAACACCTAGACATGGCAAGACTTAGACATCACAAGGCATGGAAATACCTCGACCTAGACCTTGCATTGACATGACTCAGACTCTCACAACCACTCCCTCTCTATCCCCCCCCTCTCTCTCTCTTATTACACCCCCCTCTCTTTTCCACCTCTCCCCCACCCTTTCTCTCTATCCTCATTGTTAGTCTCAATCTCACTCTCTCTATGCCCCTCTTTCTCTCTATATTCCTACTCTTTCTCTCCCTTTCTATCCCCCCCTTCCTCTCACTTTATCAATACCCCCCGTTCTATGTCTACCTCTCTACTTCCATTCCTCTCACTATCCCTCTCTCTACCCCTCCCTCACTGTCTCCCTCTCCCTCCCTCTCACACTCTCTCT
>SNQJ01S0167902.1:0-17693 GCA_010110895.2 Picea sitchensis
CCTAACCCTATGAAATCTTGCATAGAAGGCATTTTTCCATTTCCCCATGCAAAATTATCATCCCTGTTTGTAAATCCCAGAGCTAAAAATACATATTTTTCCACATGTACGCACCTTGCCTACTATACATCATGTGTATACGTAGTCTGCACCAGTACAACCCATGTACATCAGGATTTGTGCCCAAAAATGAAAATTAATGTTGGGTTTCCATGTCATGGCAGAAGATCTATGATTCTTGGCCTTCCATATACTAGAAACGTTCCGACTCATCCCTTCAGTTCCATTTGAAGGATATAAATGGGCCAATTTTGAGTTATGGAAAAGAGGAGAAAGAAATCACATTTGAGAGAAAAGTTACTCTGGAGAAATTATTTATTTCATATTGGGTATGCATCCCTTTTTCCTTTAAGTCTAAACATAGTGTTCAACCCCCAAGCTCTTCCCTTATTGATTGAGAACCTCAATGTTTCTCTTTTATGATCTTGCCTTTGGTGGAGGATTGAAGTGGTGGAGGCCCAGTTGGAAGGAACTTAGTTTCTTGGTTCTGAACCATTCCGACACAGAAGTCTGTAACGTTTTCACTTCTGTTGATCATATATTAATAGAAATACACTTTTCCCGTCCAATTGATATGTTGCAAATATTTGAATTATTATTCCATGAGCGTATTTGTCATGTTTATTAATGGATTATTCTATTGAATGTGCTAACATCATTTATTATCACCATATTCTTGCTTTGCTTGGTTGTTGAGGACTAGTTGCAGGTATATTTCTTTGGGTCAAGTACTCAATGGTGGACTTCATTGAATGTTTGGACGAGGTAGGCCTTTTATCCTGTCTTGATAGCATATTTGTTTACATAACATACTTGAGAATAGAGTTGATTTCTACAGTCATTTCCATCTATTGTGATTTACCCTAGCCATAGAGAAATGTTCCTCATAACAGAATTGGAGACCATACTGAGGATTGAATCTTCTTTCTTAGGGTTTGGAGTACTTTTCTCCTTAGATTTCTCTCATTCCTATTGTGTTTCTTGTCGTATCATTGCTTGACATCCTCTGTTCACTCTGGGTCATATTTTTTTCAACGGTCTCCCTTGCCTGGCTTTGTTTTTGAAACATATATGCATTTTTTGTCTTGACAGTCGTGTATATACGTGGGATTTCCCTCTGCAAGCTACATACATATGCTCTGTTTCCTTGAACAATCACGTACATCAACATTATTTTCTTGTTTGTTTGGATTGGTGGTTGCTGGGTGGGATTTGATGTTTTTTGAGTCTTATTGGGTCTCTGTAGTGATTGTTAAGTTCCTGTGGGATGATAAGAAGCATGTCTGGGGTTGAATTTTTGGGCAGAGTCTTTCTCATCACCTTTTCATTTTGATTGTCCTTGTACACTGGGTTGGGTGTTTCTCTCCTTGGTATTCTGCTTGAGTTATCTCTTTCTACACACAGTAGAGTTTTATATATCAAGTTGTTGTTTAGTCCATGCATTTTCATTTTTCTTATATTGAAAATACAAAAATATTAGGCATTTTTCATTGTTTGGAAAAATTGATCTTTTGAGTCTTTTGTCATTAGCTTAGTGCATGTAAAGAAAGGTTTCATTTTTACTTCAGAATTGCAGAGTTGAAATTGAAACTTGCATGTGTTTTTAGAGGCATATCATTCATTGAAAATTGAAGTTAGGACTTTGCATTATATTCATAGTTACTTTCTTGTTGAGTCATACAATCATGAGTTTCACTACCATACCTCTTTGAGTAATCACGACCACTAAAATTAACGCTATAATTTAAAATTGATTAGTCACGATTTTATTTTCTAGGGTGCACAAACTAGCTTAGGATTTAGTGCCTTGGAATACGATTTTGTGAGTAAACGTTTCCAAGGAAATTAAATCAACATGTGTCTGACAAAGGGAGTGGAGAAATTCATTGTATAATTGGTAATATTAGGAGGCTCCGCTCACACTAGAGTTAATCACGAGGTTGTGCAAGGTTGGTTGAAGGGATATCCCCCCAATACCTTCTTAGCGTCGGAGATATTTCTGGGGATCTATTTGTATCTAGGGATCTTTCTAGTGCCTTTACCTCCATGAGAGGCGATACTTTCAAGGTTTCAGGCTTTGCTACCCTGCCCATATGGTGGACCTGACTTACGAATTCTCGCCTATGAATTGGTTATACATTGGTTTCTTAGTTGCTTGACTTAGGTTCCACATAGGTTACTTGCAAGGTTTATTCTGCAAGTACCCTGGGTCAGATAAGGGTCGGACAACACACAACCTTTATGGAGGATTACCTCTCCAGGGGGGTCTGACTGACTGGTTTTTAAGCGCACGAGGGCCCTTATAACTGATTTTGTTACCTCTGATCTTTAAAGGGAGTCCATGACCCCTCTTGGGTGAGACATACCTTCTTTAGGGAGGGAGGCCACTTTTAGCCACTTTACCCCGTTTGTGTGCCTATTGACTATTTGATTTTTGGTGTTCTCTTTGATTACTAGTAGGTCTTAGGATTTATTTTTTGTCTTTAGAGTCTTAAGTCATCATGGAGTCAAACCATCATCCCCGTCGGTCTTGTCTCTTGCTACAATTACCATTGAATTTTGAGCCTTTTCCTTATAAAAGGCGTAGAGTTATTAGACGTGGTACACACACCTCCACTGTTCAGACTTGTGATTCTACAAGGATGAGTACTGAACCTAGTCTTCATAACACTGGGAGCCCTTAGACTCCCACACCTACTATAGTTAATGGCACTCCTTCGACTCCGACAACCACAATGGATGTAGTGTCGGAGGAACCTATCATTACTATGGATTTTCCTATAGTGAATGCTTAATCTCTTGCCTCGAACCATTTTGGGTCTCTTGGTCACTCACTAGGATATAATGTTTAGTCCATCCCCATGGCCTCTAGTCCATTTTCCTATGGTATTTCAAACTTTACTTCCTAGTTTTCAAATTCCATCCCAGTTGTTGGCCCTAATGCTAGCATTGGGCTCGGGGGAACTACACCTCCTTATACTCCTTTTTCGTTTGGTGGTTCTCAAATCCCTCAAACGACTCCTAATATGGGAGGAATTCCTACTTTTAACCCCAAGTCTAATACTCTTGATTATGGGTGGAACAAACAACATGGAAGACAAGATTATTCTCAAGTTCCGTCCTATACACCTACCTCCTTGATGTCGATTCCGAACAACACATTTGGCATGATGAATCACGCTTTGGGAAACCCCCAACCAGGATCCAATCCGGTTGGGGGAAATTTTTATAACCCCCATCATAACATTCCTACAGGAATGATGCCCAACCAACCTTTTATGAATCATCCCAGAGGAGGGTCTTACGATCCCAGACAGGGCCATGGTGCTTACTAGAACCCTAGATGGGATGCAGTTCCTCAAACACAATATTTCTAGGGAACTTGGGGCTAGCTGCCACAACCTCATCTCCCTTTTCTGGCCACACTTAATCTTCCAGATTTGTCTAAGTTGATGAATGACCCTATGAGTCATGATCCTACATAGCTCCCCATCCCCACCAGGATTCCTTTGGACATTCTGAAATTCGAAGGTAAGAATGGCGACGATCCTGGTGATCACGTTACTACCTTTCACCTATGTTGCTCCTTGAATTCCCTTGATGACAATTCTGTTTGGTTAATATTATTTCAATGCACCCTCATTGGGGTTGCTATGAAATGGTATATAGAGCTTATTAAGGGGGCATATGGGACCTTTAGTCAGATGGTGCTGGTCTTCCTTAACCACTTCCAATTTACAGTTCGTTACGATGCTGGTCTAGAACTTATGTTGACTTTACGCCATGACATAACCACTCATATCTCAGATCATATCTAGGAGTGGTGTAGATGGAAGAAGTTGATTAAGACCTCCATACCCCCGACCTATATTTTATAATGGTTTCTTAAGTCTTTTCAGCCTCGTATATCGAAGAATGTTGCTACATCCAGGGTTACCACTGAGGAAGAAGCTAGTTACAAACCCCAACAGTTAGATCTTATAGATGCTCAGTCTGGGATGTTATACCACATTCTTCTGGATGCACCATGGTCAACTTATGACCCTAGAAAAAAACCTGGACCTCATGCGAATGGCATTGTAGGATCCACCAATGTAAAATCCACAGACTCAGTGACAAGCCATTTGAAAGAGTTGTCTCTAAACCAGTCTGTAGGAGGGCCATCTTCGTCTACATATTCCAATCCCACTCAGTCGGTGAATGTACATTCTGTGCAATCATCGGTAGGCCAAAATGGTAACCAACAACCATGCAGGAATAATAAGAAAGGACGTAATAATCGTAAGGGTGGGAAAAATAATAATAAACCCAAGGATAATGGTAATAATGAGAAGACGAATAATAATGCTGGAGAGGGCAAGAGAGAAAGATGTAAGGTGAAATTTCCCTGTAATATTTATATAGATGACCACCTTACTCAATTATGCCCCAAACTTGCGTAAGCTACGAGACTATTATCTCTACCACCTACCGTGCTGACGAATCCTTTTCCGCATAACCAACACATGGCCTCGAGTTCCTCAAACGTCAGAAATGCGGTTGGTGGGAGTCAAAACCCATCGTTGCAAGATGACGACTATTTTTGTATCAATATGGTTGATGCGAAAGTTAATGTAGCCACTTGATATCGAGATTATAGCTCTTCACAGGATATACCTGGTCTAGAATATCCTCCTCCTCCTCTGGAGACGACTTTACAGATTGAAAAACCAGAGCCACCACCTCGTATTTTGAAAGGAGTACTCAAGCACTCTACCCACAATCCAAATGCTAGAGCCACCCAGAACTACTCTATTGTTGAGGACCTGGGTCAAACCCCTTGTGCGATGTCATCTTTGGAGGTACTCTAGACGTGTCCTTCACATAGGAATGCCTTACTATCTGAGTTAGGATCTCTAGAACCTAGTGGCTCGAAAGTTATCAAGTTTGACATCACATATGTGAAGCCTCGCTTGCCTTACCATGTGGAATTCCAAATCCACATGGGGTACTCAAAGTATACCATCAAACGTGCGGTTGTTGATGAAGGTGTTGCTACATGTGTGATGTACCTGATCTGTTGGAAATCTCTCAGTTCTCTGACTCTTTCTAAATCATTGAACATGTTTACTGCTTTTGACAGTCATTCCTTCTTCCCTCACAGTATTCTTCCTTCCTTTCCAGTCAATTTAGGTGGGAAGATGGTAGAGGTGGAGGTCGAGGTAGTTGATGCGCCTCTTGATTATAACTTGTTACTATGATGTAATTGGACCTATGCTATGGTATTCGTCATATCGTTCATATTTCGTACTCTTTGTTTTCCTCATGAAGGGAAGATCATGATGATAGAACAATTATCCTTTGCGTATGCTAGTCCCAATGCATCTATTGGACTGTCGATCCCTGTGATCAACAATTCTCAGCCAACCACTGAGAATGTCAGTGTTGGAATGTATTCTTCCCTTATGGGTACTTTCGACTTCATGGCATTGATTCACCATGTTTACGCCATGTACAGTAGGCCCATTTTGACAGAGTAGTCCATTCCTTTCTGCACTTCCTATTTTAGTGTTCTGTGGACCCTACCTTCCCTGACTTCATCTTGTGAAGGTCAGTCGCATGCTAGAATGGCCATGCCACTATCAACAGCAGAGATTGTGTATCAAGATGTTCTTGACTCTTCCGCTGATATCAATCCTGTTACCTCACCGACGGACAAGGAGGATCCTGTTCTTAGGCATGTGTGGGCCACTTCGTTGTCTTGTTCACATGAATACCTCGATGGGAATTTTCCTTCGGATGAATTTATCATCGAAGCCATGAATGGTTCTGACAGACCTTGGGATGATATGCATCATCTCTCTTATTTTCTCCTAGATCTTGAAAGAATAGAATAAGATGACTTTTGATCTACTTTGAGTAAGATAGTTGGTCACGCCGTAGTTCCACTTGATATGCACAACATTTATGCTAAAGAAAATATGGCGAGTATTTCTAATACCGTCAGGATCAATATCTCTCGTACCCCCGATAAGATTGAAAATGTACATATCAATGTGAATTGTTCGCTAGAATAAATCTTGATCTATACCGAACTCCTCAAGGAATTTTGAGATGTATTTACTTGGTCATATGAAGAAATTCCAGGAATTGACCCTCGTATTTTCGAGAATGAGATTAGAACTTATCCGGATGCTAAACATGTTCGACAACGTCTTAGAGATGTGAATCCCTAGAAGGACCCTGCTATTAAGGCAGAGGTGGAGAAGCTACTTAATGTTAGTTTCATCTACCCGGTTCTCTTGACTGAATGGGTATCTAATCCCATTCCTATGAATAATAAGCAAGGAACTATCTGTGTATGTATGGACTTTCGTGACCTTAACAAAGCCTATCCTAAAGACAACTTCCCGACACCTGTCATCGATCAGATTCTCGACAAGTGTGCGGGAAGTGAAGTGTTTTCTTTTATGGACGTATTTTTAGGGTATAACCAAATTCAAATTAAACCTGAGGATCAACACAAGAAGGCATTTATTTGTCCTTGGGGTACTTTCGCATGCTGGAAAATGCCTTTCGGCCTTAAAAATGTTGGAGCAACCTTCCAACCTGCCATGAACTTCACATTTCATGATCTGAAGCATATAGTTGAAGCTTACCTAGACGATATTGCTTCTCACTCTCATAAGAGAGCGGATCACACTACACACCTTTTGCTTATTTTTGAAAGATTTCATTACTATAGAGTTTGGTTAAACCCTCATAAGTGCATATTTTTCATTAGGTGTGGTCGCCTTTTGGGATTTCTAGTTTCTAAGACTGGTATCATGGTATATCCATTAAAGGTTAAGGCAATACTTCGATTGCCTCCCCTACGCACTATTAGACAACTTCAAGGTTTACAGGGGAAAGCTAACTTTCTACGTCGATTTATAGTAAATTATGCCAATATCACTAAGGTTTTCATGCATCTTTTGAAGAAGGACACCCCTTTTATCTGGGATGAGTGAGACGAGGAGTCCTTCGATGCTTTGAAGAAAGCCTTGGTATCGACGCCTTTGCTGAAGTATCCTGACTATAGTAGGGATCACTTGCTTTATATCGCCGCGTCTAAGGAGATGATTGGTATGGTTTTGGTTCAAGATGATGATGAACTCCACGAGCACGTCATCTACTATCTTAGTCGAAACTTAGTCGGTCCTGAGCTTAATTGTTATCATGTTGAAAAGATAGCTTTGATTGTTGTTCACGTAGTCCAACATTTACGTCATTATATATTACTTTGCAATACTATTGTGGTTGTTGATCTCAATCCATTTCAATATGTCCTTATTGTTGGCCCTTGACCAAGTTTCGAGGATCCTTAGTCATGTTTGAACTAGTTTTGGGACTTCGACAGGTTGTCGAAGGTGGAGCGCAAGACGAAGCAGAGATTGCAGGATCTCGGCCCTTTTTTAGGGCTTTTTAGGTTTTTGGGCTTATGTAATGGGTATGGGAATGTAGTTCCATGGGTTTACGCATGCTTAGGCCTATTTTGTAATGTATAAATAGAAAGCTAGGTGATGTAGGAAGTAGTTAGAACTATGTGATTGAAGGGTTGTAAGGTGTAAGTGATAAGTGGTAATTGCTTTGTGCATACTGTGTGAGACTTGCAGAGCTAAGTGAAAGTGATTGTAAGAGACTGTGGAAGGCTTTGTGCTATAACTCAAGGAAGGATGATCTAGAGAGGTGCACAAATATCCTATCCTCTGCGGAGTTTATTTTGAGGCTTTGTGCATGTAAGAAGATTAAAAGAAGCTAATAAAGAAGACAAAGAGTTGGTGGGCATAGCGCCAGGGTGGGGGTGAACCATGTATATCCTGTGTTGTGAATGATTTGTGCTTTCTGGTTGTTCTTTTGGTTATGTGACTCAATGCTTAGTGCGATGTTAGATGATAGATGAATCTGATATGATAGATTAGTGCTGAATAATGTGAATGAATGCTAGATCTGATCTCTATTGGTATGCTTAGTTCTTGATTCTATTGGATCTGTGTGAATGTTGCGCTGATCTATTGTTAGGGTTTAGCTGCACTGTAAAATAAGACTGAATATTGATGAATCATAATTTCTAAGTGCTCTATTAAGGTGTTACAATCACAGATCTGTGTTCCAGCTAAGGTTGCAGACATCTGAGTCCTGCAACCACCCTTGCCTCTACCTCGAGTGAGACTTCATCTGCTTCGTAGGTGTTGCCCAAAGGGCTGGTAGTTAGGGTTTTCTTCGTGTGTTGTTGTAGCATTGAACCCTAGGTCTGCGCCTATGCCAACAAATGGTTTTGTAACACCGCCTAGAGATGTGGTTGATCCCTTGAAGAAGAGGAAGGTTTCTCCCTCGAAACCCTCTTCCTAAAAGAAATCCAGAGCGACCTTGACCAATATGCAAACTGTACTTACTGTCGATGAATTTGACTTCATCATCGCAGCTGTAAATGATGCCTTGCAGGATATCTTACAGAAACAGGAAGCCAAGAAGGAGAAGATGTATGACAGAATCGAGGTTGAGCTCTCAGGGTTACAACAGGCCCTTTAGTCTAGTCGCGCAATGTCCACTGAGCCCCTGTCATCGGAAGAACCAGAGTTGGGAGAAGAGCCAGCCCAACTTCACCAACTAGTTGATGCGACCGAAGCTAGCCTTCATCGCGCACAAGAAGAAATATAACAAGACACCCAGGCCTTGAAGCAAGTGCAAGAAGTAGTCGTAGAAAAATGCCAAGTTGTGGAGGAGGAGAAGGTTTCTCTCCAGATGAAGTTTGAAGAGGAGAAAACATAGATTCAACAATAAAAAGAACAGTTGCTTGCAGAACAACTCGAAGTGAAAGAAGTAGTCCACAGATCACTTTTCTTTGTGATAGGCTTAAGGACAAAGGCATAAGACTGAGTTGAGCATCAATTAGAGCAGCTCGCAGAAGCTATCTAGAAGCTACAACAAAGAATAGCATACTTAGATATCCACACAGTGCTCGACACCCCGCAGGATGTGAGGGATCAAAGAGATGCAACTGCTCGAAGCCCTTGCCATGGAATGTAAAAAACTAAGTGATCACAGTGCCTAGACTTATGAGTGACTCATTGAGAATCTAGAACTAAAGTCACTAGAGTCACAACTCCAGGAGGCGAAGCAACAAGAAGAAACAATATAGGCGCAGTTGAAGCCCCTATCAGCTATTGAAAGGATGAAGCGATCCCAAGAGCAAGGCACTTCTCAACAATAGGTCCACACCATTTAGAGTAGAGTCATGGAAGTGACTCAGAGGCTCCAACTTATATAGGATGAGTCTTTCCAACTGTTCTCAGATATCGAAGGCCGAGGAGCATAACTGGAGCAAGTCATCACTGCAGTTGAACAACGCTTAGAGGGAACTATCAACAAAGTTGTTATCCAAGAGCTCACTGAGCATGAGGTCGTGGCACAAAAATAGGTTGAAGCATCTCAAGCCAAGATCTAGGCTTTTGAGGCATAACTACCCATATCAGAGTGACTTGGGATGAGTCACAGGTGAGTGTTGGGGCCTGTTGGCCCTTGACCAAGTTTTGAGGATCCTTGGTCATGTTTGACCTATTTTTGGGACTTTGACAGGGTGTCGAAGGTGGAGTGCAAGAGGATGTAGAGATCGTGGGATCTCGACCCATTTTTAGGGATTTTTGGGTTTTTGGGCTTATGTAACGAGTATGGGAATGTCGGCCCATGGGTTTACCCATACTTAGGCCTATTTTGTAATGTATAAATAGAAAGTTAGGTGATGTAGGAAGTATTTCGATCTATGTGATTGAAGTCTTGTAATGTGTGCTAAGTGCTAAATGGTAATTGCTTTGTGCATACTGTGTGAGGCTTGCAGAGCTAAGTCCAAGTGATTGTAAGAGATTGTGGAAGGCTTTGTGCTATAACTCAAGGAAGGAGGATCTAGTGAGGTGTGCATATCTCCTATTCTCTGTGGAGTTGATTTTGAGGCTTTGTGCATGTAATAAGATTAAAAGAAGCTAATAAAGAAGAAGAAGAGTTGGTGGGTGTAGCCCCAGGGTGGGGGTGAACCACATATATCCTGTGTTGTGAATGATTTGTGCTTTCTAGTTGTTCTTTTGGTTATGTGATTCAATGCTTAGTGCGATGTTAGCTGATAGATGAATTTGATATGATAGCTTAGTTCTCAATAATGTGAATGAATGCTAGATCTTATCTCTATTGGTATGCTTAGTGCTTGAACCTATTGGATCTATGTGAATGTTGTGTTGATCTTTTGTTAGGGTTTAGCTGCGCTATAAAATAAGACTAAATATTGATGAATCATAATTGCTAAGTTCTTTGTTAAGGTATTACAATCACATATATGTGTCCCAGCTAAGGTTGCAGACATTTCAGTCCTGCAACCACCCCTGCCTCTACTTCAGATGAGACTTCATCTTCTTTGCAGGTGTTGCTGAAAGGATTAGTAGTTAGGGTTTTGTTGGTGCGTTGTTGTAGCGTTGAACCCTAGGTATGCCCCTTTTCCAACACTTACTAGGCATATCATAGGGGGAAAATATAATAAATGGATTGTCATTCTACAAGAATTTGATCTCAATTTCGCTTATGTGAAATACAATAAATCACTAGTCTTCATAGAGTTAATATCCAACTTTCCATGATTAGATGAGGATGTTATCCATGTTGATTCGTTTGCGGATGAACACATTTTTATTTTCTCATCGTCCGACCCCTGGCATGGAGACATTGTTCTCTATCTTCAAACTTTGAATTTGTCTCAACATCTCTCGCGAGATGACCAACGACGTGTACGGTACCAAGCTAAGAATTATACTATCATCGGTGACACTTTGTATCACTGAGGAATAGAAAATATCTTATTTCATTGTTTAACTCATGGAGAATCCAAGTTAGTCCTAAATGATTTCCATAGTGGGGCTTGTGGTGGTCATCTATCTGGGCTTGCGACAACCTAAAAAAAATTGCGAGCCGATTATTTTTGGCCTTCTATCTTTAAATATTGTATTGACGTAGTTAATAAGTGTCACCCCTGCTAGGTGTTCCCTCGTAAAATGTTCTCGCATCCATCCCCTCTTCACCCAGTCATTACCGTTGGTCCCTTCACCAAGTGGGGGGTGGACTATGTGGATTGCAACCTAACTTTGGTTGGGGGGCATAAACACATTATCGTGGTCGTCGACTACTTTACTAAGTGGGTTGAGGCCATGACGACAATTAAATCCAACAAAAATACTTCTGCCTTCTTCATATTCAATCAAATTATTTCCCGGTTCGGTATCCCGAGCGAGATTTTCACTGATCATGGAAGTCACTTTCAGAACGAAATGATGGAAGAACTAGAATCTAATATGGGGTTTAGACATGGTCATTCTTCTCCTTATTACCCCTAGGAAAATGGACAAGTAGATCCCATCAACAAATCTCTCAAGACCATTTTGCAAAAAAATTTCAACTAAAGTAAGTCAGAGTAGCACATTATGCTATATCCTGCACTCTAGGCATACTGAACCTCGGTCAACACTGCCACCGGATTTTCCCCTTTCCAGTTAGTACATGATGTGGAGTCTATTTTACCTATTGAATGTGAAATCCATTCTCTTAAGTTGGCAGTCGCGCTCCTACATGACACTTTTGATCTCGAGCGACGCCTTATACACCTAGAGAGTCTTGACGAGTAGCGTTGAGACACCTCTACGACTATCGAGGAAAACAAAATACGTGTCAAGGTCCAGTACGATAATTATATTTGTCCTTGGTTCTATGTCGAGGGTGAATTGGTCCTCTTATGTGATCAATCCAAAGAGCCACTAGGGGCAGGCAAGTTTAAACCCATGTGGCATGATCCTTATATCGTGCGACGTGTCTTAGAAAAAGGAGCCTATGAGTTAGAAGATTATGAAGGGAATATGTTGGTCGAGCCCAGGAATGGGCTCTAATTGAAAATATATTATGCTTGAGCCCCAAGCTTGGGCATAACTCTTTGTATACTAATGTAATTTAGTGTATATATATTTTCCCTTTCTTTGCATATTTAGCTTGCTTATCGAGTTTTCCCTTGGTTAGAAAATGTCAATGGAGTCTTTGGTCTACATAGGATTCATAGACGGAACTAGTCATCATACACGTAACTTGGCCTCCGCCGCTTGGGTGGTTTACACACCTGAGGGTCTACTGGTGTCTTCAGGTGGCATATTCCTAGGGCCATCCACAAATAATGTGGTTGAATATAGAGTCATTATATAAATTTTTCATGATCCTATATCACATGGTATTCGCTCTTTAGAAGTTCACTTGGATTCCCAGTTAGTAATATGTCAGTTGAAAGGCAGTTACCACGTGTGTGATCGTACTTTACTACTATGATTCCTATGAGTACGTCTTTTAGAATGACAGTTTGATTTTATTACTTATTATCACATTCCTAGGAGTTATAATCATGTATCCGATGCTTATGCTAATTTCATTTTAGATTGGCATTTGTCACATAACTAAAGAATAGAAAACCATTTAATCAATGTACACATTATAACTATAATTAAAGCCAAAGATCCCTGTTTAATATATATTTCAAAAAAAAATATGGTGTTTATAGTACAAAATTGGGGATAACACCCTCAATACATATATACAGCTGATAATACAATATCCACTACATCCACGCTTGTATTTGTGGATTTTTGTCATGGTAACAAACTACGACATTTGCAAGACATCAAAAGTGTCACACCCAAGATCTGGGAACACCAACCACTTGTCGTTGCATGGCTTCCGGTAGATCCTCTACCTGAACCATCAGAATCCTATGATTCAAACGAGACATGTTTCCCTGCACGTTTTAAAGGAATCTCTCAACCTCTCCTCTTGCCACCTCGTCTCCCCAGTTCCTCCAACGATGTCGAGGAATCCCTTCTAGCCATCGCGAACCCACGTCTACACTACACATGTGTCTATTTAGTACTTAAGCATCATCCAAAAATATTTTTGTTTCACTATACAAAAATACAAAAAAATGAAATATTTAGAAACATTTGACTTACGTATTTCCTCGTAGGCGGTCCTTGGTGGGAGTGGCATGTCAGGTTCCCCTCTGAAGTCAATCCCTGCATAGGGATAGTCATCCAGAGAAATGACCTGTCACTGCCACTAGTAGAAGAAATGCACATTGTAGGGTGTGGGCACCCTACCTTCCCATTGCCATCTCATTACCTCAGTCCACCGTGCCATGGCTAGATCGCAAGGTCCTCTTGGAAGAATATCGACTCTAGGTCCCAAACTTGGAACCCACTCGAAGAAAAAATTGCATAAGATAGAGGCAAAACCAAAGTTCCTCTTGCTACCCTGTTTGCACTCTGTCAACTGGATCTTCATATTAGCAAGTAGTGAGGTACACCAATCATATACTATGGGTCTCAAGCACTCTACATCATAGAACATGAGCAACCTCGATGCCTGGTGCAACGACTCTGATTCTGTGATCCTGATCAACACGAGGACAATAATATTAAGGATGATATTTTTTATCGCTCGAATGGGGAGTTGACTCCCGACCTTCGGAGTCCCTGCTACATAGTGGGCATCTATGTACTCCTCTATTTTCATTCCGCTCCCTGATCCCCGTGATTTGAGATTTACGACGTCACCGTGACATGATATTACAGTCAAAAAGTAGATATTCTCTACTTCAATCCTCAATGGTTTCCCATCACAGTTGAATCTTTCACTATTAGGGTCCCAGTAACCCATAAGCATCTCAAGCAACCTCACCCGGGCCTTCATCCCTTTGAGTGCCAAAAATTTATATAAGCTGCATCTTTTCAAGGCCATTTGGGCCCCTAGATCTCTGTCCACAACAACATCTACCTCCTCGTGCTCCCTTTCCCTCCATTCTAGCACCATTCTGCCAAATAAAAGTCCAAATTTGAGTTAGAAACCATAGAAGTTATTGATTACGGACTTGTACACGAGCTGCTTCATTTACAGTCGCATATAGGGATGGGTATACATGCCTTTTATTTTTCACAGTCGCATATAACCCAACGTATATGCGACCCGATAAGTGGCAGCCCGCGTACACAAAGTTACCCAAGTTGCGCCCTAAATTACTCAAAATTTGAAACCTAATTTAAAAATTTAATCCACTAGAAAGGAAGAGGAGGGGAAGAGGAATTACCTAGTCCAGACAGTTTCTGATTTTGTCATCTGATGCTCCTGCAATCACTAGTTGAATCTTGGAGGTAATTTGGTCCAATTTTCACTATTTTGGTAAAATGTCAAAACGACATAGTAATTTTTGGTTTTGTTACTATTTATAACAATTTTTACCCACTTTCTATAGTTTTGAGTCATTTTTTCGCCTAATGGGATAATAAAGAGGTGGATTGAGTTGGATTTTGTAGTTTTCACCAGGGATTCTTGTGGATTTCAACATTATGTTGGTCGTTCGTCACCACGGGCAGGTATTTTCACTACCCAACATATAGGATAAGTATCCATTCCATCACGCATTTTTTCATTGTCCTATAGCTATCACTTTTTATGCCTTAGGTATGAACCCATTTGTTGCAACACAAAACCTTCCATCTACTATAAGTAGTGTCGTTATCAAGTGGTAGAGACTTACCAAACATGGGTGCCCTAGTTAGATCCCTTGCTTCATTTGGTGCCCATGCAGATATTTTTCCATAGGACCGTGAGTCCCTTATATCTAGTACATGACTTTATGTTGAGCCTCATTTCTAAGTCATTAACATGCTTCCTTATACCTAGAGGACTCCCAACCAAGTTTAATTTAATCTCTTTTCCAACTCGTCTTCAAAAAGAGAAAATATTTCTGAGTGAACTTGTCTCTTTCACACTCGTAAATTGGATTTGAAAGGATGTCTATTTGGCACAAGTTTATCCCTTTTTCACACCAACTAGACTAAATGTCATAAAAATGACATTTTTTGGTGTTAAGTTGTGATTGAATCTGATTCCCATGCTTGCATTATTGAGCCTTTAGCCGGTTCTCACTTTGCATTATAAACTATTTGCCTCAACATTTTTTGCATCCTCAACCAAGTAGAGCCTCATTTATATCCTTCGCAATTTGACACTCTATACCTAGGAGGGAACATTCCCCCGAGTGTCCATCTCCCACATGCATCTCCTTGCATTGAGCATAGGTAAGTTCCACTGTTGGAACTAGTTGTGCTTACTTGTGAAACTCGTTTCCTCGTCTGTATCATAACATTCATTTGTCTATGAAAAAAAAAAAAAATATGGGCGGGAAGGGAGTAATATGTTATATTGGTCACAATTGTGTCACCTTTGAAGAGAGCACAAAGTTATTGAGTCCATTCATCATCATAATTTTGGGATTAGCATGGACTTAGGAAGATGAACTCATTATAGAGTCTTCTCTATCGATTGGTTACTCTTCCAGTCCCTATAGATAATTTAATTGATGCCTCCTGCATCTCATGGTTTCATCATTGAGTCTATGCTTCCAGAGTCTTCAATATGTCTCATTCTCTTGTTCAAAGGAATTATATCAACCTGTGTCGGCCATTTCTCAGAACTCTTGAATTTTCATGTCAGCCATACCCTCAGTTTTTCTCAGAGTCACATTATACTATAGTCCTATCATGCACCCTAGTCCTACTTTCATCATTGGTAGGTAACCTTGAACCCAACAGTGAACAATTCATCATTGGTCGTTGACTGGGTGGTTTCCCTTGTGTTCGATGACAAGACATCTATTCACACATTGGGATTCATGCAGTGTCTTGGATGTCATTAGCCTTATTGTTAGTTTCCTCGCCTTTGTCAATAGGTTTCCTCATTGGCTGCTACTCAGAGGGTCTTTTTCATGTACCTCTTGCACTTGGCACATGCAAAATACGCACAGGGTCGTTGGTTCATGAACATGTTCTTCGTCTAATTTCCTCCAAATCATGAAGCTCCTAGTTTATACTTCATGTTGAATGATGGGATATGCCTTAATTCTCTCCTTTCAGCTGGTCTCCTTCCATCAACTTCAACTCATCTATTCTGGAAATGGGACCTAGAGTTTTACGAGTACCTTGAGACTTGCAATCATTAGTGGCAATTTCTCTCGCCATCGACAGTTGGGAATACATCAATGTCTCCTGATCGATGGATTCTTCAGGTGTTCGACACCGACTCCTTTATTCACAATTGTAATAATGTACTCAATGCCTTGATACCTACTTTCATTATCAGTAATTTGTCTCGCGTTTGTTAAAGGTATACCTCAATGATCGGTAATTAAACGATGTATCATTGTGTTCGACCTCAACTCCTTTATTCACATTGTAATATCCCTCGACCGAACCCAATTGTAAATGTAATGTAAATATACTTAACTGGTGAGTTGTTTTGACCTCATTTGATAATGCACATCATGTAGCATAGTGCACGCATGTGTTGCGTAGTAAAATGAGGTAATATGCACATCGCAAGATACCGCGCGCAGTAACTAAAGTGCATGCAACCTTGAGGACAACAGATACCGTGCACAGTAATGAAAGTGCACGCAACCTTGAGGACAGTGGATACCATGCGCAATAACTAAAGTGCATGCAATACTAAGGTTAGAAAACCTTTATGTATATGATATGCATTATAGGCTGGTGAGCCAGTATTATAAGCTGCAATGATTATGTTTTGGTATTAGGTCGGAACACCTAGATGTCAAGGGACAATGTGCCTACTTTGTACATGACTCATGATTAATATAAATACATCACTGTGCGCAGACCAACCACGATAAAAGAGATGGGGGACTGAACTTCACCAGTTAGGGAAAGGGAAGGCCAAAAGTTGAGGGAATATTATATTAATATTTCCTAAAACATAAAGTATGGATAATTATTTTATCCTAAGTTCTAAAGTTGGGGACAAGTGGACAAAAGTAACTTCTGATATGACAAGTGTCAAGTTGGGGACATGCATTCATATCGTAGGAGATTTTCTCATGGATGCCTTATGAACGGGGGGGACAACCATCAGGGAAAAACATCACTTTTTTCATGAAGAGTTCACTGTGATTCCAAGAACACACTCAGTTATCTAGTCAATGATTCCATGACCATTTCACTCATACATTTTGTTATCCTTGAGACAACCATTTCACCTTTCCAAAGCCTGTTTCCACACCCTTTTTGGTTGGTGTACCTGGTTAGCCTAGAGCGGGATTGAAGAAGCGAGTTGTTAGGCCCGTGAGTATTTCTCTGAGCGAGAGAATTGTCGGGGATTGACTTTCGGGGGTGCTAAACTGCAGCGAAAATGCTCTGAGACCCGGTCTAGCCTGTTGTTGAAGCCCTGGAAGGGAAGTGGGGCAGTCGAGAGACTATTGAGAAGAGAAGGGGCACACTTCCTTGGGTGGGACAGGCATGTCGGGAATGAGAGGTTGTAGGATATTAGTTGAGTGAGCACCTGAGACAGAGACTTTCCTGTTATCCATGAGCCTTAGCCTGGATAGGAATCCCTTTACCCTGGGTGGAGTTCAATCCCATCTCGGGGGTGACTCACTGTTGAGAGTGATGAACAGTGTAGTCTATGGCTGGGAAGTTCGTGGATGGTCTGTAAGTAGTTGGTGACAGTATTTCTAAGATAAGTACCACTTG
>SNQJ01S0167904.1:4807-25644 GCA_010110895.2 Picea sitchensis
TTGTTTATTTCTGCAACACACATGTATAATTCATCAACATAAACCCTAAGGCCGAAATCAAGAGGCCAACCTGCAAGTAAACACATGTAAACAAGTAGATCAACAAAGTGTTTGACGAAATGCCACAACCAAAAAAAGTTTTAAAAAGACACCCAAAACCGTGATGTTCCTTGCATCTTGGCTTGAGAACGTTACAACTTCCATGATTTTAATTACTATTGATAAATATAATAAAATTTTTGAATTGATGTTTCATAGATGCATGGATTTGAGATAGATATTGATATTTTGGTACCTTTGCATCATTTAGTTATCCATGGTTGGCTTAGCAAAAATGTAGCAAAGATGTAGCAATTTTTATCATGCCTATTGGTATTGGTATTGACAATGCATATTGGTATTGGTATTGGTATTGGAAATGCAATGGCATTGGTATGCAGTGGTATGGTATTAGTATTCGTATTGGTATTGGTATGGTATTGATATTGGTATGGTATAGTATGGTATGGTATGGTATAGTATAGTATTGTTATTGGTATTGGTATGGTATTGGTATGGTATGGTATTGATATTAGTATGGTATTAGTATGGTATTGGTATTCTCCACTTTAGTTCTCCTATTGACTTCCTACCTAAACTACCCACTCCACTTGCATTCCATTTGACTATTCATTTTTGGCTAGTGTAGTTGCATGGGCCTTGTCCAAACAGATCTGTGGGACCTTACAAAACTCTGTTATGATGCTCAGTTTGGATTTTATTTCCCTGGACCAAATTGGCCACAGGTCCTTGAATGACTTGAGTAGGCGAGTTGCAACTATCGATAAAACTCAAACCGAGACTTGGATGCACGAACCGCCAGTTTCATTGGATCCCGAGCACCTAGTTTCAACTATTGGGACTCCTACACTATCATTCCGTTGACAGGAAAACAATTTGTTGGAGTATCTCCAACACTAGGGTTTTGGTCAATGAGGCATAGTGCAATTTCTGAAGAGGAGGTCGATTTTCAAGAACATTGTTTCGGGTATTTTTGGCTAGTGTAGTCACGTGGGCCTTGCCCAAACAGACTTGTGGGAGCTTACGAAAGTCCAATATACTACTCGGTTTGGATTTTATGCCCTCGGACAAAATTGACCACATGTCCCTAAATGGCTTGAGGAGGCGAGTTGCAACTCACGATAAAACTCAAACTGGGACTCAGATGCATGAACCGCTAGTTGCATTGGATTCAAAGCACCGAGTTTCAACTATTGGGGCCCCTATGCTATCATTATGTCGATCGAAAAACCATTTGTTGGAGTATCTCAGGCACTAGGGTTTTGGTCAACGAGGCATAGTGCAATTTCTGAAGATGAGGTCAATTTTCAAGAACACTCTATCGAGCATTTTTTGCTAGTGTAGTCACATGGGCCTTGGCCAAACAGACTTGCGGGAGCTTACAATTTTTTTTTATGCTACTCGGTTTGGATTTTATGCCCCCAGACCAAATTGGCCACATGTCCTTGAATGGTTTGAGGAGGCGAGTTGAAACTATCGATAAAACTCAAACCAAGACTCAGATGCAAAAAATGTCAGTTGCATTAGATCCAGAGCACTGGGTTTCAACTATTGGGGCTCCTACGCTATCATTATGTCGACCGGAAAACCATTTGTTGGAGTATCTCCAACACTAGAGTTTTGATCAACGAGGCATAGTGCAATTTCTGAAGAGGTTGATTTTCAAGAAGCTCGTGTTGGGTCTTTTTGGCTAGTGTAGTCATGTGGAACTTAGCCAAAAAAACTTGCGAGAGCTTACGAAAGTCCGTTATGCTACCTGGTTTGGATTTTATGCCCCTGGACCAAATTGACTGCATGTCCCTAAATGCCTTGAGGAGGCAAGTTGCAACTCACGATAAAGCTCAAATCGAGAATCATATGCATGAACCGTCAGTTGCATTGGATTAAGAGCACCAATTTTCAGCTAGTGGGGCCCCTACGCTATCATTTTGTCGACCAGAAAACCATTTGTTGGAGTGTAATGTTCCCAAGCCAATATGTAAGGAACATCACGGTTTTGGGTGTCTTTTTTAAACTTTTTCTGGTTGTTGTATTTCGTCAAGCACTTTGTTGATTTACTTATTTGTATGTGTTTACTTGTAGGCTGGCCTCTTGAATTCGCCCTTAGGGTTTATGTTGATGAATGTAATGTGTGTTGCAGCAATAAACAAGAAGATACTATAATGGAACATACCTCAACATATACAAAATCCAAAATATGATAGACAAGCCAAAACACCTTAGATATGATTTTATTCATAAATAGAAGAACTTGCTACAATAAGGAGGCTGATCTGGAATGCTCAACAGATGGCTTCAATAACACAATAGATGCTGCTACAAAATGCTCCAATAGAAGACCACAAGCCTCCAAAGGCTGAATAATAATGAAGACCAATACAAGAGTGAGATCTGACCATATGAAGTGCCAAGCCCTCAGCTGGAAGATGCCACTCCCTAGTAGAAGATTGAAACCCTCAATAATTCAACCCCACTAAAGAAGCCTCCAAATGAATCCAATGAATATGCCAAACTGTATATCAGGATGTGTAGATTCCCCTCCTAAAATATCAAACCGAAATACCAAGGAATGCTCCTCCAAATGTTGAATCCTCAAGTGGAGTTGCGCCCTCCTAAAATTGTCAAACCCTATAATTTCGGCCCTGATGAAGGAGGCCTCCAAATGACCTGAAACTCACTATAAAGGTAGATCGGGACACTGCAAGTCACTGGGTGAAGTCTCAGGGTCAGATCTGAAGTATAAAACCTCCAAACTGAATAGATCTTAATCTGAAAAATTCCTTCCTTCTCTCCAATTCGTCCAATGCATCCAATAAATCAAATGACACATGAAACTCCTTTGGAATGAACTATATCTAATGGCCAAGACCCTGCAATGAAAACCCAGGTGTTAGAATCTACTGAAGCCCTTCCAATCCCTTGGAACGAACTTCCCTCAAAGAATGGTGCACCCCCCTTGCTGGAAACCCCCAACGATGTGCCCTCCTTCTCATCCTGTGCCTGTGGCTAGTGTAGAACCCTCCTGAACTGAATAGATAGTGTGAAGCGTAGAACCCCTCGGGCGAATAGATATGAACTAGAATGGTGTGGAGAATTATTGCATCCCGAGACAAGCTGGGACAAACTGAATTCGAATCTTTCCTCATCAGGGTAGATCCTCTAGGGTTTGTCAGGTCAAAACCCTCAAAACCCAAAGAGATGGACCCTCTAAGCTAGAAGGCAGAGATGCTCATAATGATAAACATACATGAATGATTCAATAGAGGCCCTTACTGCTTTCTTTATACTTCCTTCTCACCTCCTCCATCCAGGTGGAGCTTTTCATTTTATTAATATTTAATTAATTAATTAAATCACAATTAATTAACCTTTTTACCTAAAAGCTCCTTATCTCTCCTTATGGATTCTGCATTGCCCCGAAGTCGCTTCTCATCATCCCATCCCATAGTGTTGTTCCTCCCGATTCAAATGAGCTATTGATAGGTTCCTCAAAATTAATGTGCCCAAATGACCTCTTGAGTGAATTTAATTAACTTATGAAGCAAAATACTCAAAATCATGGAAATCGTCGGGAATGCAATGAAACAAAATCGACACGTGTGGAATGGATCATAATGATGAAATGGGATGGCGATGCAATCCGATGAATCCCAAAATGCCTCTCAATAACCCTATACTCACTACAACATCCATCGGCCTACGATTAAATGTAAACCTCACACCGGCCATAATGATGTCCCAAAGTGGGGACATTCTGAGTCCACTCACTGCTAGAAAATTTCTTGTCCTCAGAGCCAGTCCCACTAGAACATTTGGTTGGTGAATTGTCCAGGGGCAGGATGCTCTGAATGAGCCTTAGCCACGGGAGCATAATCCTAAATATACCAACTCGTGAGTCTCCATATGAGACATGGCCTCATCTCGAAATGAATTCATCCTCAAGTCTCTACCAAGATCCACAATGCCTCCATCAACTGCACATCATGATGCCATAATGAGGTGTTGCAAGACCTCTGAGAGACATCCACAAGCGATGCGCTCCTCTCAACATTGAAGATCAATGGAAAGTTAGAACAAATTCTTTGGCACAAAGGTCCACTCCATTTTGTCATTAGGTGAAATTGTATCAACCCTACAATCCCCTAGGTCCCATGCTAACCTGTCAAATATCACCATACTAGCCACACTACTCATGCAATTTGTTTACTTTACTGCATACATACTAGATCCCTCCTCTCCTAGATCCTCAAAAGGCACAGGAAATACCTGTTACCATTGGACATGTTGTCCATAAATTGTATCAGTAAAGACATCTCTCTGTAGAAGAAGTACACGTCCACCCATGTCCACGTCCAATCATGATGATCAAGATTGAAAAGGTTTCCACTCACTTTATCAGGACAAATCCTTGTAGGCCCTCCAACCCAACCCAAGGGTGGGTAAGTGACTCTACGGTGTAACACAGGTCATCATGGCGTAAAGCGTCCCTCCACAACAAAGTGAACTCGGATCCCGCATGGAAAACTTGGAATTTTATCACTTCCAATCTCCTCTGAGCCTTGCTCTGATGGGGTACAGTCACTTGCTCGAAGCCCTCACTGAGCTCATCTACTATCACTCGGCCTATGATGCTCACCATCATTCACCAAGTCTCAACAGTACCCATGATTACTCACCTCTATCCGACTAGATGCCGTAGAGGCACTCATGTCAGGTGGTTTAGGCCTAGCCACTCCCCATGTCCACAACCACTCTCTATCTCTGTATTTGTTTTCCATATTCTTGTTGGTTTGAGGAAGGGATAACATAGACATATGTAAATCGACAGGACTAAAATACCACTTGGTCAATCCCAAGGGGATTGACCAAAATCTCATCTACTAGTACCCATGATAACTGCTCGACTATAGTCATCACTAAACCCCAATCATGGGGTACAATTAAGGCCTCCTCCATCTGCTAGTAAACCAATCTCCATCTCTCATCTCCCATGCAACTGCTGGTATGGTGAAGGTGCTCTCTCATATCTGTGTTGTTGCGGAGGAGTGGTATCTGCATGCTCCCCCAAGTGTGTCTCCTCCCTGCAATGTAATACATCCATCTGAATCTGACTACATATCTTTGCATGTCTATGTGAACTATCACTCCTAATGGTATGTTCCGGTATACTCATGTCGTCTCTTGTAGACTCATGCTGTATCATAGATCCTGTGCATACTGCTGGATAAACCCCTACATGGAGGTCAACCTCTCTCGGAACATGAATGAAAGAAGTGTCCCTCCAACAATTCGTTGCTCCTTTGCTAGATCACCAACATCCCCTAACAATGTTGGATGATATACGAGGTGTCCACTGGGAAAAATGAAGTGGATGTCGGTGAATCTCCCTTAAGGAGCAAATGGAGCCTAGACTTTGATTCTTGAAGGAGATATCTGTATGCCTCTCAATAATCCTCACGTGATCTCCAACTCGGTGAGTCGGTTCATCTCCAACTCCTTCTCCCTCAAGGCCCTATGATACAACTTGTATTGATCCCAGCAGAAGGGTGGTTCCACATAAAAGTAAAACAAACATTTGGTAGCAATGAGGTCCTCATCATAAACACTATCCTCTACAGGAGTGTAGAAAATCATCCATGGAAAATCCTCATCTAAGCTACCCTGTGCCACTAATGCTCTCCAATATTAATCTACCATCAATGCATGCATGTCATCCATAGCTTGGTGGTTTGTATGATCATATCCTCCAACTTTGAATCTCAATTTGTTTTGTTAGAGTGGTTGACTCACGATCACCCATTCGTACTAAGGTGCCACCTCATATCCTCACTATTGGTGATAGGTCCTACTAGTGTCAACTTTGGAATCCCCAAAAAAACTCTCTTCATAAGATAACATGTTCTTAGAATGCCCATTGTCTCTGCCTATGTTGTTGGGTACTCCTGCATGCCACTACACCCCATCACTAGATGCATCTCCATCACGAGATCACGGCAGTATCTGTATGACGATGCGTGTCCTCCTTTGCACTCAGCCTGCTACTATCATCTATGCCTAGATACCATAGCATGTATCGGACGTATGTGCTATGGTCATCTTGACTTCTAAAGGTGCATCCTCATCAATGTAGACAGATCCTGGAAGTAAGTGCTCAAATGTAACTTGTCAGCGTCCACAACCTTCTCAACTAACGAAGTCTCCAAAAAACTGTAACTCAATCTCCTATGGTTGATTTGTATGTGTAAGGTCAATTCTGCTCACAGTCCTATATCTCCTCACGGATGCGATTGGATCTACATGTCTTTGAGGTGGGGAATCGTCCACCTCACACAAGGCTCCTCAATAATATCTGACATGCCACTAATATCCTCATGGCGTGTGGCTGTCATTAGATGGGACTGACAAATGTTAATCCACGGTCATCATAGGGAGCTCATCGGATCTAGGTGCTAACTGCGTGCAAATAGCCCCCACTAATGTTTCCACTCTGCTGAGGTGTAGGGGTCATCAACACCATGTGATATGTATGATGAAGTATAAGTTCCATCATCTTGTCCCTCCGACTATCTATCCACTACACATAAGGGTCATCATCCTCCTTAAGCGTGCTAGTATCATCAACCTTTGTACAAGAATTATATGCTTAAGCCTGCGTGAAGGTGATATCATCATCGGATGACCAGGTAAAAGGTATCACTCCATCCTCACACATCTTATCATCACTATCATAGTGTACCACAATGATATGCTTCTTACCCATACCCCTACACCTATGATCAAGTTCCCAAAGGCACCTTACAAGCGTATCAAGTTGTGTGCTCCTAATGGGTGTGGGGGTTGTCTGTGCTTCCTTTCTTTCCATCTAGGTTTGGCCATGTATTCCATTGCCTAATTGAACCCAAATGTAATCTCCTTTGTGCTCCATCTAGGATATTCCAAGGATAAATAGTGTTAGAATGTTATTTGAGCCCTAGTGCTCTCACTAAGGTCGTAGTAATATTCCCCTCTACTACGTACCGTCTCTCTAATAAAATCCCCAATATCCATCTCCTCTTATGGAGGACCCCTCTATGGATGCATGCATGTGCTAATTCCCATTGGTTGGCAGAAATCTAGAAGCTCGTCTATTGTAATGTTCCCAAACCAATATGCAAGGAACATCACGATTTTAGGTGTCTTTTAAAACTTTCACTGAGTGAGGTATTTCGTCAAACACTTTTGTTGATTTACTTACGTTTGTATGTGTGTGTGTTTACTTGCGGTTTGCCTCTTGATTTCGGCCTTGGGGTTTATTGATTTGATGAATGTAATGTTGCAAGAATAAACAACGAGAAGATCTTGTAATGGAACGCATAAACCATAATAGAGGTACGTATGATGAAATGAATAAACACCTTAGATGGAACATTCATAAATGAAGAACTTGCTACAATTGAGTAACCCGATCACGGAATGCTCAATGGTGAAACCAATAACACAATGAAAGATGCTAAAATGATCCAATAGAGACCACCAAACCTCCAAAGAAATTTGAATAATAATGAGGGCAATACAAGAGTGAGATCTGACTGTATGAAGTGCCAAGCCCTCAACTGGAAGATGCCATGCCCTAGTAGAAGCCTCAGTGGGGTCCCACTGAAGAATCCTCCAAATGAATCCAATGATGATGCCAAACTGTAGATCTAGATGTGTAGAGTCCCCTCCTGAAATATCAAACCGAAATGCCAAGGAATGCTCTCCAAATGTTAAATCCTCAATTTGAGTTGCGCCCTCTTGAAACTGTTAAACCCTATAATTTTGGCCCTAATGAAGGAGGCCTCCAGTTCCACGAAACTCACTAGAAAGGTATATTGGGACACTTTTGCAAGTCCTTTGGGTGAAGTCTCAAAGTCAGATCTGAAGTATAACTCCTCCAAGCTGAATAGATATGAATCTCAAAATGCCTTCCTTCTCAATTTGTCCAATGCATCCAATAAATCAAATGCCACATGAAACTCCTCCAGAATGCACTAGATATAATGGCCAAGACCATGAAAACCCAGTGTTAGAATATGGCCAAGCCCTTCCAATCCCTTGGGCGAACTTCCCTCCAAAGATGGTGTACCCCTCTTGATGCTGGAAACCCCAAACGGTGCACCCTCCTTCTCTTCATGTGCCTATAGCTGGTGTAGAACCCTCCTACACTGAATAAATCTGAACTAGAATGGTGTGGAGGGTATTTCATCCCCGAGACAATGGGGACAAAACTGGGTGAGAATCTTTCACCAGCGAATCATACTGCAGGTTTGTGAGAGTCAAAACTCTCAAAACCCCAAGAGATGGGCCCTCTGGCTAGAAGCCAGGATATCCAAGGAAATGATAAACATGCATGAGATGGTCAATGGGAGGCCCACTTGCCTTTCATTTATACTTCTTGCTCACCTCCTCCCTCCAAAGTGACTTTCATTTTATTAATAATTAATTAATTAATTAAAATCACTTTTAATTAATTAATTAACAGCACACCTCACGAAAGGGTGCTTATCCCTCCTTTTGTATTCTCTATGCTTTGAAAGTCACTTCTCATCATCCCATCCTGTAGTGTTTATTCTCAGTTTTAATGAGCTATTACGAGAGGTTCACGCAAAATGTGTGCCCAAAATGACCTCTTTGGTTAATTTGAGTAACTTATAGCTCAAAATACTCAAAATCATGGAAATCCTTAGAATACAATGAAACCAAAAGCCAACCTGTGTGGAATGGATCATAATGATGGAATGGGGTGGACGATGCAAGCCAGATCCCCAAATGCCTCTCAATAACCCCTATACTTGCTACAGCTTGTCAATAAAGCTACTCACGGTCATCATAAACCACACATGTAATGATGTCCCAAAGTGGGGACATTACATGCTAGATTATTTATAGGGTTTTGGTCAATGGGGCATAATGCAATTTCTGAATATGAGGTTGATTTTCAAGAACACCTTACTGTCATGCGTTTTTGCTATGGTATTGGTATTGGTATGGTATGGTATTGAATTGCTATTGGTATTGGTATGGTATTGGTACATGCATATCATTGCCAATGCAGCCCTGCTAATGGTATCTGGTATGGTATTGGTATTGTTATTTGTGTGGTATGGTATGGTATTGGTGGCTATATCATATGTCATACCATTGCCGGCATGCAATGGTATTGGTATTAGTATTGGTATGGTATCATATTGGTGATGAAATTGGTATGGAATAGTATGGTATTGATATTGGTAGGCATATAATTTCCAATGCATACCGATGTTGTGCAAATGAGAGTGTATTGGTGGTATGCAATGGTATGTTATTGGTGTGAAATGGTATAATTATTGGTATGAGGTATTGGTATGTTATTGGTTATGGTGGTAATGGTATTGGTGTTAATTGTTGGTATTGGTATGGTATGGTTCAATATGATTAGTATGGTATCGGTATGGTATGGTGATATTGGTATTGGTATGCAATGGTATTGGTATTTGGTATTGGTATGCAATGGTGATGGTCGTCATTAATTGTCTAATGAAAGACGTGTCAATGGTATTTATGTTAATTGTTAATGAGGTATAAGGGAATGATGGAAATACATATTAATTATTGGTTTTGGTATGGTGGTATTGTTATGGTATTGGTGTCTGATGGTCTGGAATATTAGTCAATAGATATTGTGGTATTGGTGTTGTATTTGTATTTGTATTGGTATGGTTTGGTATTGGTATTTGTGGTATGGTGGTATGAGTATTGGTATTGGTATTGGTGTTATATCATATTGGTATTAGTATGGGTATGGAGTATGGTATGGTATTGATGTTGATATGGTATTGGTATGCATATCATTTCCAATCATACCATTTTCATGCAATGGTATCCAATGGTATGGTATTGTTATACAATGGTATGTTATTAGTATGTTATTGGTATGTAATGGTATGGTATTGGTATGGTATTAGTATTTGTATTGGTATGGTATTGGTATTGGTATTTGTATGGTATGGTATGGTATTAGTATTGGTGGTATTGATATTGGTATGGGTATTGGTATTGGTATGCATATCATTTCAAATGCATACCATTATTTGAAATGAGGTATGCAATGGTACAATAATGGTATGGTATTTGTATTGTTATTGGTATGCAATGGTATGGTAGTGATGAGGTATGTTATGGTATGGTTTGGTATTGGTATGGTATGGTATGGTGTGGTATCTGCAATGGTATTGGCTGAATTGGTATGCAATGGTATTGGCTGAGATTGGTATACAATGGTATTGGAAATTATACTTTGGAGTATGGGTATTAGCCAGAGACATGGGGGTATTGACAATGCATATTGGTGGTTTGGTTTTGGTATTGGTATTGAAGTGATACATATTGGTATTGGTGTGTGTTTATATTAGTAATGGTATTGGTGATGGGTATGTGGGTATGGTATTGGTATGGTATTGGTATTGGTATTTGTATGCATATCCATTGCCATGCAATGGTATTAGTATTAGTATTGGTATGGTATGGTATTGGTATTGGTATGCATATCATTGCCATGCAATGAATGTCTAATTGAATGATGATGGTAATACAATGGTATGGTATTGGTATTGGTATTGGTATGGTGTAGAGTTGGTATTGGTATTGGTATGTGGAATGGTATGCAATGGTATTAGTATTGGTATGCAATGGTATTACATTGGTATGCAATGTTATTGGTATTCAATGGTATGGTATTTATATGGTATGGTATTAATGGTGTAATTATTGGTATGGTATAGTATTGGTATGGTATTGGTATTCTCCACTTTAGTTCTCCTATTGACTTCCTACCTAAGCTACACACTCCACTAGCATGCCCTTAGACTACATCTCCTCTAGAAATATCTTTGATTTTTCCTACTAGCACCACATATCGTACTTGACAATGATACCTTGGACCCTACTTATGATCATTGTTTTCAATACATGGATTCTTGTTTAATATTTTGAGGATACAAACACTTCCATGATTTTAATTACTCTTGATAAACCTAATAAGATTTTTTGAATTGATGTTTCATATATGCGTGGATTTGGACTAGATGACACATTTTGTTACCTTTGCATCATTTAGTTATCCATGGTTGGCTTAGAAAATATGTAGAAAATATGTAGCAATTTTTATCACACCTATTGACTTCAACCTTCTTTTAGGTGCAATTATGTATGGTATTGTTATGAATACATTGGTATTGGTATTGGTAGTGGTATTGGTATGGTATCATATAGTATGGTATTGGTAACGTATCGTGTCGTATGGTATTGGTAATGAATATTGTTATTGGTATGGTATTGGGAGTGATATGGTATTGGTATTGGTATTTATTAGTATTGGAAGTGGTTATGCTACTAGGTTTGGATTTTATACCCCAGACCAAATTTCCAACAAATCCTTGAATGGCTTGAGGAGAGGAGTTGAAACTCATAATAAAAGAAGAGCTCAATGGGACTGGGGATGCAAAAAGCGTTGCATTGGATTGAGCACCGAGGTTTTAGATAGTGGGGCTAAGCTATCATTCCATCAGTAGAAAAACCATTTGTTGGAGTATCTCTCCGACGTGGGGTTTTGTTCAATGAGGCATAGTGCAATTTATGAAGATGAGGTCAACTTTCAAAAACACTTCCGGTCAGGCATTTTTAGCTAGTGTAGTTGCATGAGACATGTCCAAATAGACTTGTGGGAGATTATGGGAGCCTACATTATGTTGCCGGTTTGGATTTTATGACCCCATACCAATTTGGCCACATGTCCTTTAATGGTTTGAGGAGGCAAGTTGAACCTGGTGCAGTGAGACTTGGATACGCAATGAATGATAGGTTACGTGGATCTAGAAACAAGCTGGTTTCAACTATTAGGGGCTCTGGCTATCATTCTATAGAATGGGAAAACATTTTTGTTGGAGTATCTCAACACTAGAGGGTTTTAGTCAATGAGACATAGTGCAATTTATAAATAAGAGGTTGGTTTTCAAGAACATTGTGTTGGAGTATTTTTAGCTTCGATGTAGTCACATGGGCCTTGGCCGGACAAACTTGTTGGAGCTACGAAGTCCATTATGCTAGTGGTTTGGATTTTATGCCCCAGGACCAAATTTGACCACATGTCCTAAATGGCTTGAGGAGTGAGAGTTGCAACTCATGGTAAAACTCAAACTGGGACTTGGATGGATGAACTGTTAGTTTCATTGGATATGGAGCACCAAGTTTTAGTTATTTTGGCTCCTACGTTATCATTCCATCAATCGAAAAACATTTTGTTGGAGTATCACGACAGGGTTTTGTTCTACAATTAGCGTAATGCAATTTAGAAGATGAAGTCCAATTTTCTAGAACACTTTTGTCGAGGCATTTTTCTAGTGTAGTCGCAGGGGCCTTGGCCAAACATACTTGTAGCTAAAACTCTGTTATGCTACTTGGTTTGGATTTTTATGCCCCGGACCAAATTGTACATGTCCTTGAATAACGAGGAGGTAGAAGTTACGCTATCAATAAAACTCCAACTAGGACTCGGATACACGAATGTCGTTGCATTTAGATCCGACTAGTTTAGGTAAATGGGGCTCTATGTTATCATTGTTCGTAGAAAAACCATTTGTTGAATTTCCGTACTAGGGTTTGGTCAATGAGGCATGAAGTGCAATTTTAGAAGAGGAGGTCAATTTTCAAAAAAAACTATAATGGGGTCTCTTTAGTAGTGTAGTCCTTATTGGGCCTTGGCCAAGCAGGACTTTCTGAAGGGAGATTATGGAAGTCCATTATGCTACTCGGTTTTGGATTTTATGCCCTGGACCATGTCTCTAAATGGATTGAGGAGGCAAGTTTACCTTTCGGGATAAAACTCAAACCGAGGGCTCATATGCACAAACCATCAGTTGAATTGGATTGGAAACCTTTGGTTTTCGACTAGTGCGGCTATCATTCCGTCCACAGGAAAACTGTTTGTTGGAGTATCGACACTAGGGTTTTGGTCAATGAGGCATAATATATGATTCTGAAGATGGGGTCGATTTTCAAGAGCATTTCTGTCGAGGGCATTTTGAAAATATAATTATTGGTATTAATTATTGGTATGGTGTGGGTGTGCATATCATTGCCAATGCATATATTAATGGTGTCTATTAGTGATGATATTGAATGTATGTCGTGCCAATGCATAATGGTATGCAATGTAGACAGTGATGTTAATTATGCATTGGTATGGTGATGAGTGGTATTTTGTATGGTATGGTATGGTATTGGTATTCCAATTGTCGATTATGGTATGGTATTGGTATGTGGCATTGTATGGTATGGTGGTATTGGTATTAGTATTGGTATGGTGTAGTATAGTATTGATATTGGTGCATCGTCGCGGTATGCATATAGTTGCCAATTCATACCATTAGTGCAATGGTATCTAATTGTATTGGTATTGCTGTCGCAATGAAATTATCAATATGGTATGATGTGGTAT
The DNA here is from genome assembly GCA_010110895.2 of Picea sitchensis. Classification (NCBI taxonomy): domain Eukaryota; kingdom Viridiplantae; phylum Streptophyta; class Pinopsida; order Pinales; family Pinaceae; genus Picea; species Picea sitchensis. The sequence goes on from SNQJ01S0167904.1 coordinate 18,360, forward strand.
TGTTATTGGTATGTTATTGGTATGGTATTGGTATGTTATTGGTATGGTGTATGGTATTGGTATTAGATATTGTTATGTTATTGGTGTGGTGTGGTATGATATTGCTATGGTATGGTGTAATTGGTATGGTATTGGTATTGGTATCTGGTGTATTGTTGGTATTGGTACATGCAATGGTATTGGAATGGTGTTTGTATTGGTATTGGAAAGTATAAAGGTATTGGTAATGGATATTGGTATTGGTTTTGGTATGGTATTAGTTATGCATATCGGTAGGGAATATGTATACCATTGTCATAGATTACCAATGGTATTAGTATTGGTATACAATGGTATGGTATTTGTAATAGTATTGGTGTTGATATGGTATGGAATGGTTATGGTATTGGTATTGGTATTGTTATTGGTATTAGTATTTGTATTGGTATTGGTATTTGTAATGGGTATTGGTATTTTTATTGGTATGGTATTGGTATTGGTATTTTATGGTATGGTATGGTGTGGTGATGTTGGGACCCTATAATTTATAGGAAATCAATATTATGACTAATATCTTTCTATTTCAGGCATTACGCTTTTTTCTCATGACACACAACAAAGATGTAAAAGCGACATATATCTCTCAATTCACCTCAGTTGTTATCAAACAAGAGTTTTTGTTTTCGGTAATTAAAGAGAAGAGTCTCATGTTATTTTAGCTACCAAAAGAGAGAGATTTCGATCTCTTAGAACCCATTTTTTGTGTACCCCTAGCCAACGAAAGCGTGTAGCTGGAGTAAAAATGGCTCACGATCTTCATATTTATCATCAGCCTTTGTATTTGTCATTTCACCGGCGTTAAGGAATTTTTCTGATTTTGTGATTAATACACACATCATAGGCCCGGTCTTTAGTTTTCAATGCATTTTATGGTTTTTGAGCCTCTGCACTAAATTTGGGTTATGTTTTATGTGTTTTTCATCAAAAATTAGCCCAGAGGCCAAGTTTACACTCCAACGCTCCAGCTCCACACAACCTTTTAACAACACAACACATGTCGGGGTTAGACACACAACATCATAGAAACACACAAGACCGCGGGTTAACAACAACAACTAATCAGGCCACCATATCAACTCAAAACCGAACTAGCTCAACACAAAGAGTCACATGGAGGAGGAGCCCACCTTCCTAAAGATATTGATATACCATATTCAATACGTGCACCCAACAAATCTACACCAGATTTCTATAAAACTAGAATTCTTCCAGTTCTGCAAGGAAGAGTGAATTACCACGCATTGCAATGCACATTTTTTGGAGATGGGCCAAATTTTGGTCAACAGAATGAGGAGGAAAAACAGGTGATTCCTTGCAGTTCACTTAAGGTTTTGAGCCTGATATGCTTTCATTCTCAAGGTGTTACTATGGTGGGGAAGACAAGGAAAAAGTGGATTGGGAAATCCATTGAGCTATGAAAACCACTTTTCTAAAGCATATGCATTGTGAATCGTGTAAATTCCCTTTAACTCTTGAAGAAGTGGGATTAATGCTACGAGATTTAGGTTTCGGCAATGATTCATATCGCTATGTTGCATCTGGAGAAGTTTATGGAGGAGAAAATATAGTCAGTCATCTAAATATTATCAAGGCTATTAAAGAATTCAGAACCATCAAGAGGTTTTTTTCCATCTGAGTTTGGGAACGATGTTGATAATGTCCATGCAGTGGAGCCTGGAAAGAGTATATTTGAGCTGAAAGCCAAAGTTCGTAGGGTAGATCGAGGCAGAGGGAAATCCTTATACATACATCTCCAACAACTGTTTTGCTAGGTATTTCATTCCAACGCTAGCACATGCTGGCCTTATAGCTCCTCCAAGGGATAAAGTTGTGATTCTTGGAGATGGAAATGTCGAAGTTGTGTATGTGAAGGAGGAAGTCGTTGGAACATTCACAATCAAGGCAGTGGACAATCCCAGAACTTTGAACAAGACCTTATACTTGAGACTTCTTGCCAACACTCTATCCTTCAATGAGCTTGTGGCTCTTTGGAGGGAAAAAGAAGATTAGCAAGACTCTAGAAAAGGTTTATGTCTCCGAGGAGCAAGTTGTCGAATTAATTACAGAGACACCATTCCCAGCTAATATTGTCATAGCAATCAATCACTCTATTTTTGTGAAAGGGGATCAAAATAATTTTTAAATTGGACCTGATGGTGCAGAGGGTAGTCAGCTTTACCTTGATGTGAAATACACCACTGTCAAATTGAGACTACTCATGAAATGATTCAATTGGTGGGATTGTCTACAACACTTCCAAACTATGAGGATGCTGCCCTGTTTTTTAGGGTTAAGTCAAATGGGTTGTTCTATTTTGATAACAGTTACATGCCTTTCTCGTTGGCTCAACAATATATTGGGATCAATGTCAAGAAGCCACTCCAGAGGTTTTAGTTGATGAATGATGTGTGTTTTGAAAAGGTAATGTCGGTTGTTGGCAAGCATCAAGTTTTGGCCTTTGTGCATTCTAGGAAAGTAACAACAAAGACAACCCATGCTATAAGAGATGCATCTCTTGCAAATGACACACTTGGATGCTTTCTGAAGGAAGACAGTTCCAGCAAAGAGATTCTCCAAACAGAGACTGAATTAGTGAAAAAAATGATCTGAGAGACCTATTTCCGTATGGATTTGTAACCCATCATGCAGGGATGGCCAGAGTAGATTGAACTTTGGTAGAAGACCTTTTTGCTGATGGCCATATTTAAGTTTTAGTTTCTACTGCTACTCTTGCATGGGGAGTAAATCTTCCTTCTCATATTGTTATTATAAAAGGAACTCAAATTCACAATACTGAGAAAGGTGCATGGACTGAACTCAATCCGTTAGATATTATGCAGATGCTTGGTGATGCAGGAAGGCCACAATATGATTCCTATGGAGAAGGAATAATAATAATAGAACATAACACATGGAAGGAGGTGGCAGAGTATCTCATTTTCCCAGATAGAGGACCAACAGTCAAAGGGACAAATGGCCATTAGTTCCATAATTTGAGGGATAAGCATAAACAACGTTCCAGCAAGTTCGTGACAACCAAGCAGTAGTTACCAAATTTAACTTTCCTTTAATTTAATGTTTTGTTTGTTTTAGGAGGCGGTTTAAAAGGAATTAATGAGAGATCATTGTAACCGTTTTCTATTTTTAGAAAGTAGAGATGGAAGAGCTGGCGAGGAGTCTTTTGAAATTTTGAGGAGCATTTTACGTGGAGGGCACATGTAAAGAGGGAAAGAGGTTGAGTTCGACTGAAGTTTTGGATGGACTATGGGCCTTGTTATTCCAAAAGGTTTTGTCTGTAATCTTTGAATGATCAATACATATGAAAATGCATTCTGGGATTCTTGTGTAGCAGTTTTGGTGGTGTGTTCCTTGTCTGTGTTTAGTTATCTTTTTTTCTATCATTCACACACTTTCATTTCTTATTATTGAAAGTTCCTTTTTTGTTTTTAGTTATCTTTTTTCTATCATTCACACACTTTCATTTCTTATTATTGAAATAAAGTAATGGAGAAGAATTTATGTATGCATACTCTTTGTCCAATTTTTCAATAATCTATATGTTATTCCTATGAATATTTACAAAGGAATTCTTAACTGCTCCTCTGTTCAGTGGATCTCTCCCTTTTCACCCCATTCATCCGCACTAAATCTAAGACGATCCAACAGTTGTTATTATCCTGCCCTATGGAGATATTTACCTCTAGATATGAGCCGATCCTTACCTTATAAATAGACCCCATAGCCCAATGGTGACCTGAGAAACTTGTCAACCAAACCCTCATCTAAATATTTCAAAAACACCAACCCCATACTTTCATAGCTAGCCTAACATGTATCCCATACAAACAAAGTTAAAGTGAATAGAGAGAGCCCTCTCTGAGTCTTGGAGGGCTAGATCCAAGACTCCAAGCAGTTGAAATAGTTACCTCTATCAATTTCTCCCTCAGCCTAACAAATTACAGAGCGTTAACATTTTTTGCGACCATACTGGGGAACATTCTCCAGAAGTGCACTTCAAGTTCAGTTTTGACTTCTAAGGGTGAATAGAAGCCAAACATAGGAAGGTTGTACCATTCACCTGGCGACTCCATTGTTCAAGATCTCGAGCTTCAAAGTTCACAAGCGACTTCACTGTCGAAGAATCCAGATTTCAAAGCATTGATGATGCTTCAAGATGACAGGGTATGTGGAAAATCCTATATCTTGTGAAGCTATAAAAGAATTCAGGGATGAGTTAGAAAATTTTCAAATTGATGACATTTTGTTAACATCCATGTTTCATTGTTGGAAATCGAGAAAATTTTCTCATGAAGTTAAAATTTGTGTTCTTGAAAAGGATATTGAGCTCTTGAATACTCAGATTCAGTCCTACAGTTTCCAACATCCAAAATAGTTTCTTGAAAATCTTAAATCTCCAAAACCAAAGGAGATTGTATTACCTGTTGATGTGCATATTTATGGTGATTATGTTTTCAAGTACAAGACTCAAGTTGTAGTTGCGGGGTTTAATTTTGAGGATGCAATTGATCAACTGGTCATTGAAGATCTAGAAGCAAATATCATGCATCATGCTTTAATTGACCCTATAGCGGATTACATGGAGGTTCATGTTAGCTTGAGTTTTCAAACATGTATTCTCTATAACGACCAAATATGTCACCAGTTGCCATCACATATTTCAATTTTGATTTTCATCAAGCACGATGAGGAAGCCCAATCATGGGATCAACTGCTGGGTTGGCTTCATTGGCACTTTTTCATTACCTGATTGAGCAATAACTGTTAGCAAAGTAGGGTAGGTAGATGTGTGCCAATAAGATCAACAGGATGAGCACTTTTTCTTTTCCAGTTCTTCATAGTTTTATTTTCGGTTTGTTTGTATCCCTTCAGTTTGGAATAGGTACAAGACATGGCAACATGCTTCAATTTGGGAACAACCCAATGATTTGCTGGTCTGCGAAACTCAGAGTTTTATGAATTCTTGACACCTCCCATGGAGTTTCCATCCCCAGATGGAGCCTATGTTAGGACCCTATAATTTATAGGGAAATCAATATTCTGACTGTCATCTATTTCAGGCATTACACTTTTGCTCATGATGCATAACAAAGATGTAAAAGGGGCAGAAATCTCTCAATTCACCTCAACTGTTATCACACAAGAGTTTTTGTTTTCGGTAGTTAAAGAGTAGAGTCTCATGTTTTGTTAGCTACCGAAAGAGAGAGCTTTCGGTCGCTTAGAACCCAATTTTTGTGTACCCCTAGCGATCGAAAGCCTGTAGCTAGATTTAAAAATGGCTCTCTGATCTTCATATCTATCATCCTGACCTTTGTATTTCTGTCATTTCTCGGGCGTTCTGGAATTTTTTCGAGTTTTCTAGCTCGTGTACACATCATGGGGCAGATTCTTTAGTTTTCAATGCATTTTATGGTTTTCGAGCTTCTGCCCTAAATTTGGGTTTTGTTTTATGTGTTTTTCATCAAAACTTAGCCCGGAGGCCAATTTTACGCTCCAACACTCCATCTCCACACAACCTTCCATACAACAACAAAACGCATGTTAGGGGTTAGCACGCAACATCATGCAACACACAAGACACATGTTAACAACAACGTACGAAATCGAGCCACCATATCAACTCAAAGCCAGTACCCAAGCTCCAACACAAAGTCACATGGAGGAGGAGTCCACCTTCCTAAAGAGATTGATATACCATATTCAATACGTGCACCCAAAAAATCTACACCGCATTTCTATAAAACTAGAATTCTTCCAGTTCTGCAAGGAAGAGTGAATTACCACGCATTGCAATGCACATTTTTGGAGATGGGCCAAAATTTGGTCAGCAGAATGAGGAGGAAAAGCAGGTGATTCCTTGCAGTTCACTTGAGGTTTTGAACCTGATATGCTTGCATTCTCAGGGTGTTACTATGGTGGAGAAGACAAGGGAAAAAGTGGATTGGGGAAATCCGTGAGCTATGGAAAACATTTTCTAAAGCATATCGTGTCCAGGAGCGTCGAGATAGGAAATACCCTTTAACTCTTGAAGAGGTGGGCTTAATGCTACAGGCTTTAGGTTTCAGAAACGATTCATATCGCTATGTTGCATCTGGAGAAGTTTATGGAGGAGAATAGATAGCCAGTCAGTTAAATATTATCAAGGCTATTAAAGAAGTTAGAACCATCAAGAGGTTTTTTTCATCTGAGTTTGGGAACAATGTTGATAACGTCCATGCAGGAGAGCCTGCAAAGAGTATATTTGAGTTGAAAGACAAAGTCTATAGGGTAGATTGAGGCAGAGGGAATTCCTTATACATACGTCTCCAGCAATTTTTTTTCTGGGTATTTCATTCCAACGCTAGCACAGGCTGGCCTTACAGCTCCTCCAAGGGATAAAGTTGTCATTCTTGGATATGGAAATGCCGAAGTTGTGTATGTGAAGGAGGACGATGTTGGAACATTTTCAATCAAGGCAGTGGGCGATCCCAAAACTTTGAACAAGAACTTATACTTGAGACTTCTTGCCAACACTCTATCCTTCAATGAGCTTGTGGCTCTTTGGGAAAAGAAGATTGGCAAGACTCTAGAAAAGGTCAATGTCTCCGAGGAGCAAGTTGTCAAATTAATTGTAGAGACACCATTCCGAGCTAATATTGTCATAGGAATCAATCACTCTATTTTCGTGAAAGGGGATCAAACTAATTTTGAAATTGGACCTGATGGTGCAGAGGGTAGTCAGCTTTACCCTGATGTGAAATACACCAGTGTCAAATTGAGACTACTCAGGAAATGATTCGATTGGTGGGATTGTCTGCAACACTTCCAAAATATGAGGATGTTGCCCTGTTTTTGAAGGTTAAGTCAGATGGGCTGTTCTATTTTGATAATAGTTACAGGCCTTACCCATTGGCTCAGAAATATAATGGGATCACTGTCAAGAAGCCACTCCAAAGGTTTCAGTTGATGAATGATGTGTGTTTTGAAAAGGTGATGTCGGTTCCTGGCAAGCATCAAGTTTTGGCCTTTGTGCATTCTAGGAAAGTAACAACAAAGACAGCCCATGCTATAAGAGATGTAGCTCTTGCAAATGACACACTTGGATGCTTGCTAAAGGAAGACAGTGCCAACCGAGAGATTCTCCAAACAGAGATTGAATCAGTGAAAAACAATGATCTGAGAGACCTATTGTCGTATGGCTTTGCAACCCATCATGCAGGGATGGCCAGAGCAGATCAAACTTTGGTAG
>SNQJ01S0167905.1:9378-20837 GCA_010110895.2 Picea sitchensis
GATTTTGTGGGCCATTTGAGATCCTGGAAAGGATTGGGCTAGTTGCATACATGCTTGCATTACCTACATCCATGACTGTACATAATGTGTTTCATGTTTCACTGCTTAAGAAATATGTAACTGACGCTAATCATGTTATCAATTGGAATGTGATTCAGGTGGAACCAAAAGGTGTCCTGCAAGTGTATCCTGTGAGCATATTGGACAACAAAAGCAAACAACTCTCGAATCGAGCTATAGAGCTTGTAAAGGTCCAGTGGACCTGGTACGGTCCTGAGGACGCGACATGGGAGCATGCAGATGCTATGTGGGCAAAGTACCCGCATCCTTCTAAAAATTTTGAAAGGCTTGCAGAGACAGTGTAAGTTGCACTGAGGACAGTGCATAAATAAGGGGAGGGGGATTGTAGTGTCCCCAAGGTCGAGCCCTGTTGTAAATCATGTTATGAAAGGAATTGTAATTATGTTTTATAGGCTGGTGAACCAAGTTTTTATAAGCTGGTGGCTTATGTGTTTGTTAGGCCAGGGAGCCTAAGTGTGGAAGGTCAGGATCCTGTTGTGGTATATGTAATCATGCAGAACAATTAATAAAAATTTGTAAACACCGCTAGGTGCAGATCGACCACGATGAATGAGTGAAGGGGGACTAAGCTTCCACAAAGAAGGAAAGGGATTAGGGGCTAGAAAGTGGGAAAAGGGGCTAAGTGTTAAGCCTAGGGGGCTTCAGCCTTGGGAATAATATTTTAATATTATTCCAAAAATTCATGAGCATTTTATGTTTTTTATCCTAAGTTCCTGGCAAGGGGAAAAGGTGCAAAGCGGATGCATGCTGATGAATGCGTGCATTTCCAAGGGTGACAAGTGTCAAACCTGGTGCATACGAATAAAATGACCAAGATGAGTTGTGAGAGGGGGTTCTCTTCCATTCTACCCGATATTCCAAACCATACATCCCATCCGACCTCTGCAAAAAGACTGGATGCAATTCTGAAACTGGGAAAAAATAGTCTGTGTTGATTTCGGGGATAACATGTGTATTGATTCTGTAAAGCCAAAACATCCTCTGTCTGAGAATCAAGCCTATGCATGGAGCCTTGTCCGAAGCCATATCCTTGAGACCATCCGCCATTGTTGAACCGGTTGGAAATCCGTGCCCATTTTCCCCATTGGTTGTGTGGCCACGCAGTTCTGGACTGCGTGGGGGCTTGTTGGCTAGTTGTACAACACTCTCTCTAGGTGAGAGAGGTGATTGAGGTTGGAAGAACATGTTGTTGGCCTGTGAGAAATTCTCTCCAGGTGAGAGAGTGCACAGAGGAAGGAGAGAACTCCTGGAAGGAACCCTGTAGTTGGCACAGAGCTCGAAAACTTCCGATCTGGTCTATTGGTGCAACCCAAGGTAAGGGAGGCTAGCAGCCGAAGGAATATCTAGGTGACAGAGAAGGTGTATACTCCTGGGGTGGAACAGGCATGTGGGGAAGGAGAGTCTGGGGCAGTGAGCATGAGTGGTTCCTGGGAGAGAATTCCTTCTTTGTGATTGTGTGTATTCCCCGTAACCTCAGCCTAGCCTAGGATTCCCTGCCTTGGGGGTGGAACTTAGTCCCAGCTCGAGGGTGAACCACTGCTGAGCTGATGAGCAGTGTGGTCTAAGGCTAGGAGGTTCGTGGAAGGCCTGCACTTGGTTGGTGGAACTACCATTGTTCAAAGATAAGTACCAGATGATGCTTTAATTATGTTTCTGTATCTCTGTGTATTATAATCATCATGTATTCTGTTGTGCATATCAATTTAATGTTAATGTCATTGATTGTTATTATAGCAGTAAATAATATGTTTACTCTGAGCTTAAATGTATTTCTTTTCTTAAACGCATGTGGATTATATAATGCCGGTATGAGTTATGTACAAAGGGGTGTTATAGTTTTCTTTTAAGAGTGATTAGGCCTTGGTAACCAAAAAGTGGTTCTACACTAGATGAATTGTAGGAGTTAATTTTAGTTTATTAAAGATGAGGGGAAGCTAGCCTATATGAAAAGAAACAATGCAAAGGGAAATCTTCAAATGAGAGTCAAACCTTTCCCTAAGTCAACTATGACTAGTGCCTATGGTTGGGCAAGGGGTCAATTAGATTATACAATTAAAGGATTAAATACAATTATACAAGAAACACATAACGAGATATGATACAACAAGAATTACGTTACAATTGAGATATACAAATTGAAATATACAAGATAGCCTAAAATGAACAAGACAAGTTAGAAAATCGCACAATATATGTAAGACGAATTAAAGAATATCTAGGACAAGAAATATTCTACTTACAAAATGAAATGATTGAAATATGTCATACATGAAACTTTGTGAAATGGAAATAACTACAAATAACAATTTTACAAATATACAAGGAAATTAGATTTTTGACCAATCACATGAGATATCACAACGTAGATGTTGCTTTGAAATGTGAATTTCTTGAAATACCCCAATGTATGAAAATGTAAATTGCCTTAAAGTGTGATTGTAGAATTTGAAATGAATACTTGCTTGAAAAGGACTTGCTTGGAAAATAAATCACACCACCATAAGATTGCTTGCAAAATGAAATTGAGATGTTATGTTGTGAAATGAAATTGCGCTGCAAGTGTTATGAATGTAGTGTGTAGCTTGATTTTAGTAGATTTTATGTGTCACTTTGATTAGGGGATTTAGATGTGGAAGATTGTATCCTAAACTATGTGACTACCCCGAAACCTATTATTCTTTTAATCCAAAAGAAAGTGTTGGGTTCTCAAGAACTATGGAAACAAGGCCTGCCCTAGCTCCACGGGTCAAATCCAAAGAACAAGGTACTCCGCCCGGAAAGGACACCGAGTGCCATGAGATCATCCTCGACCTACCACCTTCCAAGTCTTCTCTTTTATGGTGTAAAAAGAATGAATGGTTGGATGCCTAATTACTACCTCCAACCTTTGCCCTTTCTTGTCACCCAGGATCCAACTAAGTGGAAAGGGGAGAGAATACATGGAAAATGTTGGGAACACAAATATTTTTTTTTTGTTTGTTAATTTGTGCAGGACCTGCGATTAACCTGTGGCTTGAGAAACCGCGACTCAGGAGCATCTAAGCCGTCAAAATCACCCGGGGATCGCACCCGGCCTGAGCCACACCAACCCTTAACATGGTTGGATTTTTTGTCCCTGCAGGTTTCGAACCGGTGGCTTTAACATCACGGAGTGGCTTAACAACACACTCCGTCACCGACTGTCCTACACCTCGGGGACGTTGGGAACACAAATATTGCTTGAGCAATGATTTTAAATTAAAACAAGCCTTCCATTATTGCAAGGAATGGCTAGGTGCTAGTCTCTTGCAAGATGGGGCAAAATAAATGAATTGAAAAGTTTTATTAGTTTTCTTTAACAGATAATGAAATTAGTTTATTGCTTGCTTTACAAATTGAATGAAATTACAATCCCAAAACTACAGTCATGTGGAGGCACTATGCCTACCTTTTGACCAATGTGGGTATTAATTAAAGAATTAAAAATTAAAATTTCTTGAAAAAATGAAATAACTTGAAAGCAAAACTACCTCAACTATGGCACATGTGGAGGCACAATGCCTACCTTTTGGGCCAAGATGTGTACTTAAAAAAAAAGAAAAATGCTTGAAAATAAAATGCAAACCACACAATGGCTCAAGTGGAGGCGCAATGTCTACCTTTTGGCCAAGTATGGGTGTAAAAATAAAGAACAAGAAAGCAAATCTACTCTATTACAATATCAGATTTTTTATGTAAATTTACAAGAAGACACACCCAAGAGACTCTCAAGGGTGGCTTACAATTAATTAGAAGAGTAGGAGGGAAAAGGACTTGATGTCCCAACTTGGAAATGCCTTTTGGAGGCCTTTGGGGCTAAAACACTTATAGCAACTCTCCTTTGATGCTAAAAATCTGCATAAAATATGTCAAAGGATATTCTCTTATGTATGCTACAAAAACATGAAACTTGTTAAGTTTAGTTAGCCCAATGATACATAAACTTAAATGAAATCTTGAAATTGATTTTGAAACTTTTAGAACCTATTCTATATCATAAGAATATTCAGAAAAGAGAGAAAGGAGGAAGAGAAGCAAGGTTAGATAAATATTTGAAACTTTTGTAGACTAAAAGAGTTGGCTTTCCACTCTAAAGCCAATCTTCCAATCCCTTAGTGAATCCCAAGTAATATTGCCTCTTGTTACACAAAGAAAAATTGAGGTGAGAGCATCCAAAGAATCTTGCAAAATACTTTCCAAACTTACTATGAAACTACCACAAAATCAATAGCAATACTATTACCAATAGCACCCAAGCAAAATACTTTGCTTAGGTCTCCAAACACAAACTAGTGAAGAAAAATGAAAAACTAAATGGAAATATATCACCTCACAAATATGCAATGGAAACACCAAGAAGACTCCCAATGTACACCAAAGATTCTCCAAAGCTTCTTTTATTATCCACCAAAATGTCACTACAAATACTTGTAGCAATATCCACACATGAGAGAGTATGAGAAAGAGAGGGAGAGGAGAGGAAGAAATTTGGCATGGTAGAGATGCTATGAGAAGAGACAGTAAAATGAGGAGGAGAGGCCTCAATTTATAGGAAAGGAGGAGGGAGCCCACTTGGATGGGCTCCAAGTGTCACCCATCCAAAGGAGGAGGGTCCCATCAAAGGAGAGCAAGTGGGAGGATGAGGGGTGAGTTCGGAAGGGGGAAACCCATTTCCCTATTATTTAAAAGTCAAGTGGGGTCATGTGGGGAACTTTTGCAAAGTATTGGGGTTCCCCATGGCTTATTTTAATGTTTATGAGATATTGGGCAAAGAGGGGGCACCCCTCTTCTAAGAGGATGGTGAGTGTGGCTTGTGGGTTAGGCTAAGGTTTTTTTTCTAAGTTGTATATTGTTTTACTAACTTAGGGGAGGATATTGGGACTCTCTCATGACTTTCATGACTATTACAAAATTCGGCAATTTTAACTAAGCCAATTACATGTTGATTTTTGACTGACTTTGACTCCTCATGGACAAAGGCCTAGCTAAAATTGTTTGACTGAGATGAAACTTGGTCCAAGGGTGTAGGGGGTCTCATTACATTTCTTTTGAGCACAAATACTCCTATCAAAATCCCAGGGACCTATGTTTTACAATATTTATCAAAAATTAATTGATTAATTAATTAATTAAATTCCCAACCTTAGGAAATTTTAATTAATTAAAAAAATCCTATCTAGACTTGACGGAATTCCGCGAAATTTTTTGAGTTGTCTTACATGGTCATTTACATCATTCCTAAACACTAGATACCAGAGGATGACTTCATTAGAATGCCTTTCACCACTTTGGAGAATTTATTGTGTGGGAGTGAAAAACTCAAGGGAAATTAATAAGGCTGGTTAGGCCAAATTAATAACCTGAGGATAAAAAACACTCGGTGAAAGGGACTCTCATAATGAATAAATTCTAAGGTAACCAACCTAAATATGATCCATGCAGACCTATTACATTATTATCCCACGCAGGGGAGCGGAAATTCCATTTACAAAAAAAATGTTGAAGGCCAAAACTGCCTTGTAGAACCAACAAGTCTTCAACTTGGTAGCACCATCAGGTGCATATCTTCATGGTACATGGATTTGACCCCATAGTTGAATAGGTGGTCAACACGACCTATGGGCTCTCCTCCTTCTCGTCTGGCACTTGGTCTTGAGTGTTGAGATTTGGTGCTATGGTCTTGGTGTTGTGAACTATAAAACCTGTGACTTTGCTAAGAGGGACCTTTTTTTTCAGTATATCAACCACGAGAATATTTGAAGTGATGAAGAAGACTCTACCATATTTGTAACGATAAACTCTGTCTTGTGACATATAATCAATTTTTTATCACTTTCGACGCTTGGAGGGATCAGGGTTGAAGTTCCTCTTTGATTGTTTAGCGTTGGAAGTCATTGGCGGAGAGAATGAAGAGAATTCCTTGTGACATGTTGTGTAATTTGATTAGAGCCATGATGAGTTTATGGAGGCTGAGACCTGAACTTGTGACCACCAGTTTTCCATTTATGTCTTCAAGGAAGTTTGTGATTATGTTCTCGTGGAAGCTCGACATGGTTTTGGCAAGGAAACTATTCAACAGAATGTTGAACGCACGCATGACCAGACTTGCAAAGATTTTGGAAACGAAGGGCTAGGTGATTGGTTCCTACAAAATATCATATGGAGGGGTTCCACAAGGGGAGTCTAGTCTAGTTGACGACCCATTCATGGACTAGACCCTTCGCTTGGGAAATTTGTCTTTGGTTATGATGCGTGGTGTTTGGACGTGCAGTCCCCTCGTGGTTTGGGTGCTTGGTTGATTGGTCTTGGGCGTTGGTTTTTGTTGCGATTGATCGAGTTCAGCGCATAGAACACACGGTCATTGTTACCTATAGGTTTCCCCTTGATAGATGCATCATATTTTTCGAAGGAATTTTCCAACCGTTATTGTTACCATCTTTTCATTTACCACGAAATCGACCTGGAGACTGCCCTGAAACAGTTGCAGTGTTTCAATTTCAATTTTTTTTTGAAAGAAAAGTAGGGGTGCAACTTTCGAAGAATTGATGTCTTGGCCCAGAGTCACAATTACTCTGGGGTGCAGTGGACAGGTAGCGTGTATCTTTCTTTTACTTTACATTTAAGCTAGTCACAATTACTCTGGGGCGCAGTGGACAGGTAGGGATTATCTTTCTTTTACTTTACATTTAAGCTACATGATCTTAATTTCACTTTGATTTTTGTCATTTTCTGTAAATATATATCCATTATTCATATCACTCATACCTAACACCAACCACACATTGAAGTGGTTTCTTGCTACTGAAATTTATTGAACACATAATCTGATTTCAGAGATTCTAATCATAGATTTATCTGGTTATAATTAGTGCAAAATCTTGAGAGGCCAATGTACTGTAAAGAAAGAAAGAAATGAGAGAAAAATTGCATTTCTAGAATTGTTCCTCCATATCTTGAATCAATTATGGCCTCCAGTCCTATCATCACTCGGGTCCTCTAGTCCATTCCCAACTTAATGGTGTTTTGCATGGTCTTCCATATAGAGCTCATAGGGTGGCATTCAATGGAGCCATGAGTTGTTATTGTAGACAAACTCTACCAAAGATAGGTACTTCTCCCAATGGGTTTATTATCCATGACATACATCATAATCATGTATTCCATGACTCCAACTCCATGATCTAAACCCTGCTCGATACCATATGTAATGCCTTCATTTTAGGGCCTCAATAAAATAATAAATAATTTATCTCCCAATGAATAACTCAGAATAATGTTTAGAATTTTATTTCATGATTTTATTTATACAAGTAATAAACTTGTAAATAGACATAATAACAAATTAGAAAACATTATAACACCAATAAGATATTAACAACATAAACTTAGTAAAATGCATACCTTGACCTGCAAGCAGTTGGATTGATTTATTCTTTCTATTTGTTTATGCTTTGCCCAAACTTCCCAAACTGAATATTAACCCCCAACCAACTAGGAACAAATCCTCCGCTCCCTAGCCCTAGGATTCTTTGTAGTTTCCTAGCCCCCAAGCCCAAAGTTCCTAGCAACAAAAGTGCTCTATGAGAGTTCTATAACAATATGTTCTTCCCACTTTTCCTCCTCCTCTTCCACCTCTTACAGAATTTTCCAAAACAAAAATGAGACCCTTCTCCAAGTCCCTTTCCCTTTTCCTTATCCTCCCCTCTCATTCAATTCCCAACTACCTTATCCCCCTCATTAATTCCCCAACATCCTTATCACTTCATTAATTACTTCACCTCCCTTTTAATAATAAAATAATAAAATACTTATTGAATTTATTTTAATAATTAATTAAATTTAAATTAACAACTATGAAAATTAAATAATCAAATTGGGTTGTTACAGGCTTGGACCCTTCAAGATCAGAATGAATTTAGTCAATGATTCCTACTACTTGTCTACGATCGAAGGCAGGAAACGTCCATTACCAGTTAGTGGACACCTCCTCAAACTCCATCATGGGGAAGAGACTTGACTTCACAGGTAAGCACATGTAAGTTAGGATAGGTAGGCATTTTCATCCATTGTACATACCATTGCATATCATGTTAGCCTAGTTATAGTTGCATTTTTCATATTGTCTTGATTCATTATGTATATATGTATGCTCATAATCATATGTTAACCTAGAGATGATTTTATTTTATCATATATGGACGAGGGGTGATATCACCACCCTAGGGATTACCAATATCTTTTGTTGATATTTAGCAGGCACAGGTCATACCAGATATGTTTAGGTTCTTGTGTGCTCTATGGTGAGCACATGTCCCCGGGTTGGAGCTAGATGTTATCCCCTAGCCTAGGGATAACTAAGGAGATCATGTCTCAAGGCCCATAGGTTCTAGACACGGAGAGTTTCACGGGAGAGTTTCATGGGAGAGTTTCATGGGAGAGTGCGCACCTCTTGGGAGAGTTTCATGGTGGTGTTTTTGGCGTTTTTATGGTGGAATGGTCTTCAACTAGGGTTTTACCTAGTCTTTTTACCCTTCATCAACCAACTAGGTCTTGGTACATCTCCCTTGGAGTGAGTCTCTTCTCCTCCTAATTAGAAAGAGGTATCCTATTGGGGTGACAATGCTAGGACTACCTCTGTGTTACGTCAATCTAGGCCTACGTGCCTTTAGGCTTTGGGAAAGTATAGACTGTGCAATAACAGGGTGATCATTAGCCTATCGAAAAGGTATAACCATGTTTAGCTATCTATTGGGAACTACTGAGCCAAAAAAATGTCATTTAGAGCCTCAAATCGACCCCAAAAGTTTGGGACCTGATAAACTGTAGAAAACTACCAAGATGTAGAACCATTCTGAATTAGTGGAACATGTGGGTAGCCACCAATATACACCTATATCATTCCTCCCTCCTTAGTAATAAATTTTCCCCTTTGCATCAAGTTCCTCCATCATATGGGGAAACTTCTATTGAATCTGACTCTTGGTGAGCCACTTGCCCTAGTGTAAAAGTTTCCCTTCTTTGACGACCCAATAGAGATGGATGTTTTTCTACTGGGTTCCATTGATCTTGGTGTCCATGATTCAATCAACTATTTCCTGCTCAATGTAGTTAGTATTTATTTGTGTAGGGGACAAGTCCTCAAGTATGTCTGAAGTGTCCAGGAGAGGCGGAAAATATGGTTGAAGCAGTTCCACATTAAATACGAGGTGCAAGCTAAGTAAATGGGAATACTTAATTCAAAATAATTCTCACCCGCAACCTTGGTGATGGTGTAAGGCACATATCGGAGTGGGTGGAGTTTCTGATGGGGTCCTATGAGGTGTTTTTTTCTACAAATGCAACCATACCTTATATCCCACATGAAATGTTAGGAACCAAATATCAATATAGCATAGAAAAACCTCAAAATAAGTACTCAAATGTACTAGAACTACTACGGTTTGTCCACTATCCAATGCAACTGGTCTCACTCAATTTGGATACTCTACGAAGAAGTTATGATTGTTTTACCTGAAACACCTGCTTGAGACTAGTCAATAGGACTAGTCAAATACCCTATCTTCAACAGGGTGTATCTACAAATGTAATATGACCCAGAAGTTGAAATTGTTACCATAGATATCTACTAATATTTTTGAATAGCCTCCAGATTTTAGGGTATGAAATGTTACAAAAACAAATTATAGCGAAAATTCCGCAATGACTCAATTTAGGATGATTATGAAACCCTATCTTACAAAGGATGTATCTCCTAAATTTCAAGGCCTCGAGAGATGAAATATTAACCCAACATACCTTGATCCATCTTCTAAATACACTCCAAGACGTTCCTTCTTAATCATTGTAGAAAAAAAGTTATAGAGAAAATTCCAAGGTGTCTCTGATGTAGCAGCAAAACCCCAAGACCTTGAGTTATGATACCATATGTTAGGAACCAAATATCAACATAGCATAGAAAAACCTCAGAATAAGTACTCAACGCCTTGAAAAGAGAGATAAATTCAAATAATAAGCCTTTTCGAGGGGGCAACATCCTTATGCCCACATAAATGTCCAAATACAAGATGATTCCAAATGAAAATGTCTCCTTGGTATATATAGGAGACTAGGAGGTATAATTACCACTAATGGACTAAATATGACATAAATAAAACAACATTACTAATGTAATATTCCCTAATTAAGGGGTAATGAGCCACTATTTAGGGCTTAACATGAAATTTGTGTGGTACCGGATGTTGATTGTGGCACTGCTTGTACTTGGCATTAGCTTTATGCAAATATCATGAAATTGTTGTTGGATGTGCTATATTTGTTTAACAAGTTTTATTACTTGATCAACCTCGGTCTAAGTATGGTAGGGCTCTTTTTGTGCAGATGTAATGGGTGGAGCTGTGTCAATGGGGGCCAATGGTTGGAACCCCAAGTACACCTGAAAAGGGTTGTGTCCAATAGAGTTGTGGAAGGATATGCCATAACTATGTTGAATATAAGGAATACTATCATATCATGTGTGTGGATGTTTGGAATTGTACATCCTCTATTGGAAAATTGGTTTTCATTGATGTCAACCCTAGAAGAAGTTCAGAAGCCCTTAGAAGTGATGGATTTATTTGAAGGAGTCTCCAAAGTGATCCTCTTATGGTGTATCTCTAGAAATGTCCCTCACATGAAGACTCTTTGAAGAATCCAACAAGAATCCCTAGTGGTTAAGCAAAGAAGTTGCAATATATGGTCAAAGAAACCACAAGAATATGGTTAGGAAGCCCTAGAGGTGTGGTCATGAATCCTGAAGTTGATTGAAGAAAACAAGTATGAAGGACATTGTAATTACATGAAAAACCCTTATGGATATATAGTCCTCATCAAAATGTTTCTAACGGCAAGTGGAATGCCACATGGTTCCTCACAATTAAGGAGATATGACCTATTAAATATGAAGACCCGAAAGAAAGTGAAGAATCCCCAGATCTAAGGACAAAAAGTTACAATTTATCCCCAAAAGGAGAAAAATGGTTGCAACAATAAGTTATAGGTCAACCCTAAATTCAAGTAAAGGAGGTATTTGAAAAAGTATAAATACCCATCAAAGAGTATCTCATTTTCAAGCAAGCAAGTATGATCTCTTAGTGCAAGTGAAGTAGTGGAGCAGTGCATGGGAGGGAGTTCTCAGAGTTGCATATGTGCGAAGGGTTTCTAGGAAACCCTATCTGAGTTGACCCCCGCAGGTCAAGTATAGGGTGTCTCGCTAGGACCTCACTAGTGCTCCTGGTATCGTCACATGAGGTCCCACCTGTTGCTCAGTCCAATCCCGCGAGGTTGAGGAAAGTTTTGAGGAAGGTATTCTTCTTGATGTTGAA
>SNQJ01S0167906.1:7449-19203 GCA_010110895.2 Picea sitchensis
ACAGAGACCCTAGGAAGCGATACAAAGGTATGTTACTTGTTCCTCCCTACTAGCTAATTCAATGGTCAAAACTTAGGGAAAGAGTCATGTCCTGTCCTATTTTTTTCTAGATCCAGGTGGATCTAGGGAGATCTGTTAGTGTCTGCACCTACCAATTAGTCCGATAACAAAATTGGCGACTCCACTGGGGAGATAACCCATTTTCTTTGTGGTTTTTGGTATTTTTTCTTGGCCAATTTCTCTTGCCTTACTTTTCTCCATTCATATCAATCTTTGAGTCTTCAAGATACCCTGATAGACCCTCTGGGTCCAGAGGCCTTTTCAAATTTTGTGTCTTTTTCCAAAAATTTGACTAGTTTCAGACATTCTCGCACTGCACTCTACAAAAACCTATGAGAACATACTAAGTTCGCACCCTGCCTTTAGGTTCAATGAGAGGTTTTCGTACTCTTCTCAAAGCTCACCTACGAGAATCACCTATTCTCGCACTGTGTAACACTCTCAGCCAGCGAACCCATTTTTTCACAATTTTTGCTTTAAGACTTTGGCATGATCAACTGCCCAGATCAGTATAAATGCCTAACTAGACCTTTGTGGACCTTTTGTTGATGTTCTCTTGTCTTCGTTTTTGTGCATGAACAGTCTTAGGATTTCAAAGGCTCTTCCTGTCACTTTTTTCTCTACTTTTGTTTCTTGACTTTTCTCTGCAAAGATATACTCTCTGATTTTGTAATCTGAGTGTGCTTGATTGGTTAAGGACCGGTGATCGGTTGAAAGTTAAGTTTCTTTGTCTTTATCATTTTCTTATTGTTTGAAAACTCATTTTTCTCATGCATTTGAAAAGACTAGTTTGGTTTGCTTGTTATTTTTGTTTCCATTGAAAGAGTGGTTTGGGTTTTTTATCTATTGCTTGTTCATTGGTTGTTGATTTTCTGCACTCTCACCATCTTGGTGTAGGTCCTTTTTGAAAAGTGAACAAACGTTTTTCTTTCAAAAAACATTTTCGTTGTCGAAAGTATTGAAAATCAATTGTTGAAATTATTGAAAAACAAACAATAGAGAATTGTTATTGATGCGTGATTTGTTACATTTTCATTTTCAACAAAATTTTGTATTGTAGTTCAAGGTTGATCCGGAAAATTTCTCCTTTCCTCTTGTACATAGGATTCATTGAACGAAAATTTCTACATTGCATTCTTATCCATGCATCGTTGGGTCAGAGCCTTATACAACATCAGTTTAATCTCCGTTTCCTTTGAGTAACAACAACTCTTAATAACACTGTGCAATTGTAAAATTTAACTAGTAACTCTTTTCTAGGGCTCTATTTCACCAACATTTAGCTAGGCTAGCGCTTTGGAGTAGGAAGAGAGATACACTCTCCAAAGAACAAAACACACAATAGCATCTTGTGTTAAGGAGTGTTAAATTCCATTTGCAACATCTTGTTCTGGGAAGCCCTTCTCACACAAGGGTCAAACATGAGATCGCATTGATATTGGCAGAGTTACTCACCCTGGTTTGTTGATATCGGTGTAGAGATTGCACGTGTTATGGGGATCACTCGGAGGTATACCCACAATGATTAGTGGAAGCCTTTTGAGTTGATTTTGGGCTAGATAGCTTGCCTTTGCATGTGGATAGGACTGTCGACTGTCCCCCCAGGCTTTATTGTTGTCGGTGGTAGCCTTAGTGGCCTATCTTTCTAGGTTCTTACACGAGGTGACTTTGAAGGGGAAAGTCTTCACGGTACCTAGAATCGACGTTGGCCAAACTCACTCGGGATCCTTGGAGGGTATACCCACAATTATTTGTGGGAGCTTGCACCAGGGTGTAAGTCCGTTAAGCAGGTCATTAGCATAACTTTTCCACCCTAGCCCAGCCCCTTCTCATTTCATTGTTGCGACGTTGGATTTCATCACCATCTAGTGGCTTCGAAATTAGAAGGTCTTGTTTGCTTGGTGTTGCTTCCTAGATTTTGTTTACTAGCGCGTGTTGTTTGTTTACCAAAGTTGACCATAAGATTTTCTTCATGAAGTTTGTCACTCGGTTACAATAGCTCCTCCATGTTGTTCACATAGAATGCAGGGTTTATCTCCAGAGCATATGGAAGGTTCTGAACCCTTGCCTTCAAGTACACCTGAGGGCTCTCCTCAGAAAACTGAAGTCACAGTTGTCACCACGCCACAAGTGGAACGCACTGACTCTCTAGAACATTTTCGAATCACAAATACTAGAGAAGACTTTCGACTTCACCCTGATTCTGAGCGACCGTTTATGCGACTGAATTCTTCCAGAGATTTAGTTGTTACATCTTCTGGATCACCAGTTGGACCCTTTCCCGGAATAGAAGGCCAAGATATTTTTTGGTCTACAGGTGCTTTTCGACGGGACCTTTTTGGTCTCGTTTCACCTGTGATCTCCGAAATCACCCCACCTGTGATTTCCGAAATCTCTAGTCCAGAGACAATACCATATACTACCGTCTATTGCTTTACTGTCCCTATCAAAATGGCCCATCACTCTGATACTATGAGTGTTCCAACCGGGTTTACTACGGTCAGTCTCGCTCCCATCAACACACCGCGAACACCCAACGTCACTCCGAAACTACCACCTGGATACCGTGCATTGAATGCTTCCATTCCTACTACCGCACAAACCCCATCCAGCTCTCCTAGTGTTCCTTCTTCTTCTGGGCACTCTCTTCCCGATTTTATTCCAACACTCCCTCAATTTCCTTTTGGAGGACCTTCCTCGTCTTCTACTAGCAGTCTTAATCCTAGTGGAACTATTCCGTCATTCACACCAAATTATCAGATTCCCATCAGTGGACCATTTCACCAAGGTGGCATACCTCAACCCCCTTTCAGCGGGGACATTCCTATTGGCACGCAAGTCCCAATTGGAACAAAACCCCCAATTGGAACACCACCCCCAATTGGAACACCAACTTCAATGGGAGGATCGACCCCACCTTTTGGAAAAAATATACCTCCGTCCTTGGCCCAGTATTGGAATTAGTTGATACAACATCCTCCTCAATCGACTGGGGGGCAGTAGTTTCCAGCTGCATCCGTAATACCCCCTAGTATGGGCCAACCATATCCAGGTTCGTTCAATGCTATTTGGGGCTCAACTGCTCAAACTCACGTTCCTTTTCTAGGATATAATCCCATGAGCTACTATCCTCTCCAACCACCAACGAATCTTCCTGGGTCTTCACATTATATGCAGAATGCTTATGGTCCTACTGATTTGCCGACGGAGCTTCCTCCCCAAATCCACCAGTACTCGCAGGTGAATCGACAGTTACCCTTTATCGCCACTTTGGATCTTCCGGATTTGTCCAGGATTTTAAATGATCCAATTCATCACTCTCCCCAATGGCCTTCTATACCATCCAAGCTACCATCGGACATTCCTAAATTCTACGGAAAAGCGGGAGAGGACCTGAACAATCACGTTATGAATTTTCACCTCTGGTGCTCATCCAACTCGTTGATGGATGACTCTATTCATTTACATATTTTTCAACGAACCCTCACAGCTTCTGCTGCAAAGTGGTATATAGAATTGCCAGGAGGTTTCTTCTCTGACTTCAACACTCTAGCTATGGCTTTCCTCACACATTACCAATTACCGATCCGTTATGACACAGGGACTGAGATTTTGACTTCCTTCAAACAGAACAAGGCCACTCATATATCCGATCACATTCATGAGTGGCGATGGAGATGATGTCTCATTAAACTTGAACTCCCCGATCAGTTGCTGGCAGAATGGTTCACAAAATCCTTTGTGAATGACATCGATCGTGACATTTCCATGGGTGGAGTAGTCATGGAAGAATAGGCCATAACTTGTGCTCAATATCTTGACCTCGTTTACTCGCAAATGGGTACCCTTTACGACTTACTACCTGATTTACCTCTTCCTTCTACTTCCAGCACTTCAACTACTCTAGCTGCTTCCCATGCAACCGACGGTGTGATTGGTACTTTCCAGGCCCAACCACATTACGCCTCAAGAGCCAACCCCAAACCTACTTCCTCTAATGTTCAAAATGCTCCGTCTCCTGCGCCTCCCACCAGAAAGACTTTTGAGGTAAATGCAGTTCAATCTACCCCAGCCGGTAAAAGCAAATCTAAAAAGGGAAGGGGTAAGAATAAGGAGGGAAAAAATACTTCTCAAGTAGAGAAAACCAAAACTACCCCTGTTGACGATTAGGATAAGTGCAAACCACGATACCCTTGTCTTATCTATGGTGATGATCACTACAGGAAGGATTGTCCACAATGCGTCGAGGTCAGTAAGTTCCTTCAAGGAGCTCCAAAACCACCTGCTTTGGCCGTTTTGTCCCAACCCTTCCTGTCTCAACAATAGGCTCAGTTGGTCATTCATGACCAACCCTCGTCTTCTACTACATCCTATGTATTAATGTGTACTGGCGATTCAAAGCAGAGTGACGTTGCACTCACTACTCGAGCCAAAGACTATTCTCCCTCTAAATAGAAGGTTGATGATCTACTTCCTTGCTCGGTACAACCCTCTCCCATGAATCCACCTACTAACAGTCCTCTTCATCTCGAACGACTGAGCCTCGACACATTTCTTCGACCCCCCCCCAAAGGGTGTCGTTCGGAAATCGGCTTTCAATCCTCATGCTCGTGCTGCCCAGAACTACAACATTGTTGAAGATCTAGCCCAAGCACCTTCTGCGATGTCAACCCTTGAAGTCCTTCAAAGTTGTCCTATGCAATGGAAGGCACTGTTGAAAACTATCGGTGGAATCGACCTGAAGGATATGAATTTAATAATCTTTGACTTGGAAGATCACATTCGAAGGTTACCCCCTCAACTCGAATTCCAGATCCAAGTGATTGTCTCTAACAAAAACATTTGTCGCACCGTTATCGACGAGGGTGCCTTGATGTGTGTCATGTCTCTTACTTGCTGGAAAGCCATTGGCTCTCCCCCTTTGAACGAATCCCATAATACTCTCAAAGCCTTCAATGGCTCTAGTTTTAAGCCCTATGGTGTCCTTCCTTTGTTGCCCATCACATTAGAAGGCAAAATGGTTCAAGTTGAAGTGGAAGTCTTCGATGATCCCCTTGATTACAATCTTCTTCTTGGCCGCAGCTGGATCGATTCCATGCGCACAATTGTGTCGACCCTTTTCAGTGTGGTACATTTCCCACATCAAGGGAAGGTCATCACTGTCGACCAATTAGCCTTCTTTAATTTTTATACACGTAATGGCAATGTACCGTTCATCACTAAAACCCCTCCGGGTTACGAGGCTGTCGGTGTAGGCTTCTCAAGGACTCTTTGTTAATGGGTACTTTCCCCATTCCACTGCCCGATGTTCCACGCTCGTCTATTGCTTCAATTAACATGATCTCCACCTCGATTCATGAACTTCCTGTGTCTCACGACCCCTGGATAGTACTTTACCTTGGAGATCATCTTCGTTACGACGATGAAATGTCGTTAAGTCTGGTTGAATCTACCTATCAGGCCATTCAATCGGCAACACCTTCTGCCCCCTCTCTTGGTGAGTTGTCTCCCGATCCTTTCCGTGTCATTTTTCCCGCTGACGAGATGATCATGTCCGTCATGGAGGACACCCCTTGGGATGATGGACATCATCATTCCATCCTCTTTCTGGAGCAGCATACCATTGATAACTACCAACGGCTTTCAACCTCGTCAACCATTGTTTTCATCTCCATCGTTCCCGGGTCCACACATGATGTGTTTTCCAAAGGGAACTTTAGCAATATCTCGCCCACGATTCCCCTCGACATATCCGTCAAACCTAGAATCGTCGAAAATGTCCATATCGGAGCTTCGTGTTCTTCTGACGAGGTTGTCACCTACACGTCCCTTTTCAAGGAGTTTCGTGACATATTCACCTGGAGCTACGAAGAGATGCTGAGTATTGACCCTAAAATTGTGATACATGAGATAAATACATACCCCAACACTAAACTCGTCCAGCAACGCCTTCATCCATTTCACCCACGTAAAGCCGCGGCTATCAAACTCGAAGTCGAAAAACTTCTTAAAGCCAACTTTATCTATCCGTTTGCTCTCAGAGACTGGGTTTCCAATCTTGTCCCGATCGACAAGAAACAAGGCACCATTCGTGTATGCGTTGATTATAGGGATATCAATAAAGCTTGTCCCAAAGACAACTTTCGTACCCCCTTCATCGATCAGATTGTCGATGATTGCGCTGGAAGTGAAATATTCTCTCTCATGGATGGTTTCTCCGGGTATAATCAACTCAACATTGTTCCCTGAGGATCAACATAAGACCACTTTTATTTTTCCTTGGGGTACTTTTTCCTATCGGAAGCTCCCTTTCGGTCTCAAGAATGCTGGTGCAACTTTTCAACGCGTTATGTCTTATGCTTTCCATGCTATCAAGCACATTGTCCAACCCTATCTGGACGATTTACCCACTCATTCAATGCACCGAGTCGATCACCCAACCCACCTCTGAGCCATTTTCGTCTGTTGTCGGTTCTATCGTATACGTTTGAATCCTCATAATTTGATTTTCTGCATGGGATCCGGCTGCCTTTTAGGTTTTATCATTTTGCGTCAAGGGATCCGGGTGGATCCTTTAAAGGTTGAGGCAATCCTTAATCTCCCTCCTCCTTCTACACTTCGCCATTTACAGAGTTTGCAAGGGAAATAAAACTTTCTTCGTCGTTCTATCCCCAATTATGTCGAGATTAATCGTGGATTTACACGGCTCTTGAAAAAGGGTTTAGAGTTCGTCTAGGATGTTATTGCCAACAATGCTTTTGAAGCTTTGAAATTGTCCCTAACGCGCGCTCCGCTTCTCTTTTCCCCCGATTATAGTCACGATTATTTCCTCTACCTTACTGCCTCGGATTATACCATTGGCATGGTTCTCGTCCAAGAGGATGATGCTAATGATGAACATGTGATCTACTACTTGAGTCGAAGTCTAACGCCTACTGATATCAAGTATTTACATGTCGAAAAACTAGACTTGGCTGCCGTTCAAGCCATCCAATGCTTCTGACGCTATATCCTCTCGCACAAAACTACAGTGTTCTCTACCTGCAACCCTATGCAACACATTCTCAAATGTCAATTGCTAGGGGGCAAATACCCCAAATGGATTGTGATACTCCAGGAGTTTGACTTGGAATTTGAATGCGCCAAGTCCAAGAAGTCCTTAGTATTTGCTGAGTTGATATGCGACTTTCCCTATTCTGAAACGAAAAATGTAGCAGTTGATTCATTACTCGATGAATCTCTTTTCCTTATTAGCATTGATGATCTTTGGTATGGTGATATCATTATATAACTCCAAACCCGGACTTTCCAGCCAACTTTGTCTAGTACTGAGCGATGACAAATACAATACCAAGCTCGTCAATATATCATCCTCGGGGATACTCTTTATTGTCAGGGGATTAACTCTGTTTTTCAATGCTGCCTCACATTTGACGAGGCCGAGAGAGATCTGAATGACTGCCATTCTGGAGCCTGTGGTGGTCATATTTGTGGGTATGCTACTGCCCAGAAGATATTACGAGCTGTGTATTTTTGGCATTCTTTATTTAACGACTACATAATCGCCGTTAAAAAATGCCATGCTTGCCAGACCTATAATTAGAAGACATGGTCACATCCTTCTCCACTTCACCCTGTGGTCTCAGTTGGTCCCTTTGCGAAATGGGGCATCGATTTCATGACATGTCACCCTCACTCGGCTGGGGGGCATGGTTACATCATTTTAGCCATCGATTACTTTACAAAATGGGCAGAGACGATGCCGACATTTGACAACACTGGAAAGACTGCACCGTTATTCATTTTTAATCACGTCATAGCTCATTTTGGTGTTCCCCAAGCTATTTTCACTGATCACGGTAGCCACTTTAGGGACTTCATGATGTCTTAACTTACTGAAAAGTTGGGTCTTCGCCATGATAACTCAATGCCCTATTACCCACAAGACAACAGCCAAGTCGAAGCAATTAACAAAGTTCTCATAACTATGCTCTAATGGATGATAGGGATTCACAAAACAAGTTGGCACACAATGTTGTTTTCGGCATTGTGGGCTTACCGAACATCCGTCAAGTCTGCTACTGGGTTTACACCTTTCTGGTTAGTCTATGGTGTGGAATCCTTTCTCCTGATTGAATGTGAGATACTCTCTTTAAAACTAGTTGTTGAACTCCTACCCAACACTTCTGCTGAGGAAGAACGCCTATTGTATCTTATGCAATTAGACAAAACTCGACGCAATGCTACCTTAGTCATAGAAGCTCAGAAAAAATGTGTCAAGGCCCAATATGACAAACATGTCAAGCCTCACATTTTCTCCAAAGGAGATCTTATTCTCCTCTATGAACAAGATCGAGATATGTTAGGAGCTGGAAAATTCGAAGCCATGTGGCGAGGTCCTTATATCGTTCGACGAGTTTTGGAAAAAGGAGCTTATGAGTTAGTAGATTATGATGGTATCCCTTTGAGTGAACCCAGGAATGGGTTGTACTTGAAGAATTACTATGCATAAAACCACCTGTGCATGTGTACTTGTATTTTTACTGTATCATACTTCTTGTGTGTTACTATAGCTTTCTTTTGTCGTTATCTGGTCTTTTCCCTTATGTGACATTGTGTTTGATTTCTAGATGTCGGAGTCTTTGCTACCCTATATTGGCTTCGCTGATGGTGCTAGCCATAGTACTTAGAACCTTGCTTCCATTGCATGGGAAATTTACGCCCCTACAAATGAACTTGTATCCTTATGAGGTGTGGGTCTCGGTCGTGCAACCAACAATATTGCAGAGTATAGCGTCGTTATCGAATTATTGGTTGATGCTATCTCGCTTGGAATTCGTCATTTGGTTGTGTGACTCGATTCATAGCTTGTAGTACTACAGTTAAGTAATGTCTATACTATTCGAAGTCCTACTTTGTTACAGGTGTATTTGAGAATTTTCCTCTTGGAACGTTATTTTGATTACATTGAATATCAACATATTCCTAGATGTCTAAATACATTAACTGATGCATTGGCTAAGTATGTATTAGATAGACATTTGGATCATTTGTAAATCAATCACATCAATTTTCACACAACACATAATAAATCTGTAGAAGTCATCTGTATATATAATGATCAAAAGAGTTTTTTACAAAACGTTTTGTTCGAAGACCAAAATATCAAAATCTAAAGCTCATAGCTTCTACAAAGTGATATCATGGATGACGTTCATGGTAACACACGACTGCCCGAGAAACCCTATGGATCAGTCGAACCATGGACTCTGACAATCCTATTGTATGACGCTGATCACGTCGTGGAACCTCTCCAAGAGGCATGTCTAGAATATCTGTAGACAAGCCCTATAGGTTTTGTTCCACTACCTGATAATCCTCAGCATATTGTGGCATTGGCGCTACCTCTCCTTTCCACTGAATGGGAGAAGTACCAGGAGGTCGGTAAGGTCCCACAACCGTGTCATCAAAAATGAATTTTGTATTTAGTCTTTGGACGAACATATAAAAAACATTTGCATATGATAAAAATTCACAAAAACATTTAGAAAAGGAAAAATTGTGTACTTCTTACCAAGTTCCCCCCACTGAGCATATTCCCACAGGACTAAGTCCGGATCTCCTCGAAAATCGAACCTGGCATAAGCATAATCATCGACCATCAACATCTGTGGTCACAGCCAATCGAAGAAGGTATCATCATACTTTATGATTGGTCTAGCTACGTGCCGGGCTATGAGCTGACACCATCTCAGCATTCTTGGATCCCCAGGAGCCAGTAAATTCCACTCAACCTGCAGCCTCAGTAATGGAACCCTCTCGAGAAAGAAGGACATTAACAAAGATCCATATCCAAATTGCTTCAGTTCGTCTCGTCTGCATTTGGTCAACTGCTTTTTCATACTACGAAGCACAACATCTGCCTAGTTAAAAACCCGAGGTTCAGTACACTCTATGGCATACTGGAAGTAACTCTGTAATGCCATGTGAGGAGCAAAACTCCCAGCCATCTAAGCTATGGAGAACAAGATAGTATGGAGGGTCAAATCTCGTACCCCCCAAATAGCTACTTTTCCTTTCTTCCTCTCTGCCTCAGGAACACAGTGTATGCGGCAGTACTCACTCATGGGCAACCCAACACCTCTACTATCAGTCAGGCTCACATGGTACCCACATCGTGACAGTCCAGTCAAGAAGTAAATGTCCTCAATATCAAGGGATATGTTTTCATCTTCATATTGATTGGCACTAAGTGTCGCTCTTGAACATGACACCCCCTATTCATCATTTGAAGCCAGTTTGGGAAATCCATTTGTCTCTCATTCGATTTGCTACAAGGTCATTCCCTATGTCGTCTTTGAGTCAATGCTGCCAAATCATTGGTCATGTCATTCATATGTTCAAGAGAAGTTCATTTGAAACCTCTATTGAGTAGGCCATCTGCAATTGTCCTTTCTCTCTGTGTCGGCCTTCCTTGTGTCCAGTTCAACTTACATCATACTCTGTTTCACCTTAAAAATATGTTACTCATTTCGTGTCATTGATGGGGGATACATCAAGGCCCTCCTGTGACGAGTTTTGTTCCGTCAAATTCAGCTCATTATCCGGAATCAAGACTTAGAAATTCCTTGGTACCTTGGAACTTGCATGCCTCAATGGCAGGTTTCCTTGCTTTCGACAGTGGGTTTACATCATTGACCCCTGATCGAAATAATCCATCGAATGTTCAACTTCAACTCATTCATTCACACTCGATGGATTGTACTAAAGTACGTTGGGAGTCATTGACATCAATGGTTATTTCCCTCGCACTTGTTAACGGTTCCATCAATGACTGGTAATCAAGTGGTTTCTACCATGTTCGACTTCAACACATGTAATCACATGGTTAGATTTGTACTTTTGGGTGACGAGATTGAAGACCCTGGATATCATCTCTTTGTCCAGGTTGTGATGGAATATGTATAATCTATGACACATAGATACACTGTGTATGTCTCGTGGCTATGTCGTCTCAATTTGAATTTTCTCACATAGATCCACAGTGTATTCCTGGTGGCTATGCTATATTTTGACGGTATGGATCCACAGTGTATGATTGGTGGCCATGACCTATGTCTACAATGTCATCCATCTGTGATCCGAGTATGGGAATGCCTACCTCAAAATGAATATATATGATGTTCTGCAGATGTTTCGTTGTTCGCAGGTTTTCGATTAGGTGTGCTCCTGGTTTTCGACACACACATGTAGCTTACAAAGTCTTTTGGCTGTCACTGGTTCTAGCCTCATACTTTGGGGGGCATTCTGTTACCCATGATTTTGGTCATCATGATGATGTATCGATGATGGTGAACTCAGGCTCCTCATAAGAACTTTCTCTTGAGAAAATGGACATTCATCTCTTCCTAGAGAACATACTTTTGAAGAGAGTTCGTAGGTTGCTAATATACCAGGGTGCGAGAATGACCCATTCTCGCAGGCTGCCTTAAGCTAGGGTGTGAACTTCTCTCACTGTGTTACATAGATAGGGTGCGAACCTTCTCTAAAGCTTGGAAAAAGATGGATTCTCGATGGTTCTATAAGGGAATCTTCTAGAAGAATGGGTTGGCATTCGAATGGTTATCCTTGTACTGGATTCCCTAATATTGTGGGATCATTCTTATCCAAGTAACCATCTCATTCTCTCCTATA
>SNQJ01S0167906.1:19213-32444 GCA_010110895.2 Picea sitchensis
ACAGAAAAGATACAATGGAAAATACAAACATTACACAGAGATTTTTCACCTGGAAACCCAAACCGGGAAAAACCAGCATATATTATATTCATACATTGTGTTACATTGTTTACAATACAATATACATATAGGAGCCAGCGGCACCCAAAACACTAACCTAATGACTTGGATTAGTCCAGAACCCTAATTCATTAACTGGAAATAGAAAACCATCGGCAAAAAAACCATGTGCCGAAAAAACCACCTAAATATCATGTGGTCCCGGAAATATGTCGTCCTAGAAATATGTCGTCCCGGTAATATGTCGTCCCGGAAATATTTCGTCCCGGTGCGAAAAGAAATTTTGGGGGTGCTGCCCCCGAACCCCTGCGCGGGGGGCTCCGCCCCCCTGTGCACCCGGCGTAGATGCTCAAATACTACTACTCGTGCAAATAATATAACACATACCCAACAAAAGAAAGCCTTAATATCGACCCCTCTGCTGAAATCTCCTGATTACAGTAGAGATTACTTGTTGTATATTGTCGCGTCTGAAGAAATGATTGGTATGTTCTAGTTCAGGAGGATGATGAACTCCATGAGCACATCATTTACTATCTCAGTCGAAATTTAGTTGGTCCTGAGCTTAATTACTCTCACGTTGAAAAGCTATCTTTGGCTATCGTTCATGCAGTCCAATGTTTATGACACTATATATTGCTTTGCAAGACTACTGTGGTTGTCAATATCAATATGTTTCAATACATCCTCACTAGTCGCATCATAGGTGGGAAATATAATAAATGAATTATCATCTTACAAGAATTCAATCTCGACTTTGCTTTGGC
The DNA here is from genome assembly GCA_010110895.2 of Picea sitchensis. Lineage (NCBI taxonomy): Eukaryota > Viridiplantae > Streptophyta > Pinopsida > Pinales > Pinaceae > Picea > Picea sitchensis. The sequence continues at coordinate 20,041 of SNQJ01S0167906.1, forward strand.
CAAGTCCAAGAAAGCACTAGTTTTTGCAGAGTTAATATCTGATTTCCCACGATTAGATGAGGATGTTATCCATGTTGATTCATTTGCAGATGAACACATTTTCCTTGTCTCGTCATCCGACCCCTGGTATGGAGACATTGTTTTATATATTCAAACCTTGAAATTTCCTCAACATCTCTCGTGAGATGATCGACGACGTGTTATATACCAAGCCAAAAAGTATACCATCGTTGGCGACAATTTATATCTCCGAGGATTAGATAGTATCTTACGTCGTTGCTTAAGTCATGAGGAAGCCAATTCAATCCTAAATGATTGCCACAAAGGGGCTTGTGGTGGACATCTTTCTAGGCTTGCGACAACCCAAAACATCCTGTGAGTCAGTTACTTCTGGCCCACCATATTTAAAGATTGCATTGAAGAGGTTAAGAAGTGTCAACCCTGCCAGGTGTTCACTCTGAAAATGTGCTCGCACCCAACCCCTCTTTACCCAGTCATTACTGTTGCTCCCTTCACCAAGTGGGGGGTAGATTTTGTCGATTGCAACCCAACTTCAGCTGGGGGGAATCAACACATTATCGTGGATGTTGAATACTTTACCAAGTGGGAAGAAGCCATGCTTATCGTAAAATCTGATGGGAAGACTACAACCTTCTTCAAGTTCAACCAAATTATCACCCGGTTCGGTATCCCGAGTGAGATTGTCACTGATCATGGTAGTCACTTTCAGAATGAAATGATGATAGAAATAGCATCCAAGGTGGGGTTTATACATGGTCACTCATCTCCTTATTACCCCTGGTAAAATGGGCAAGTAGAGGCCGTCAACAAGTGTCTCAATACCATCTTGCAAAAATTTGTCAGCTGGAGTAATTTCGATTGGCACATCATGCTATATCCCATGCTTTGGCCATACCAAACCTCGGTCAAGATTGCCACCAGTTTTTCCCCTTTTCAGTTAGTGCACAGTGTGGAGTTGATACTTCCTATTGAATGTGAAATCCATTCTCTCAAGTTGGCAGTCGAGCTCCTATCTGACACTTTAGATTTAGAGCAACGCCTTGTACACCTAGAGAGTCTTGGCGAGTAGCGTCGGGATGCCTTTACGGCTATCGAGGAAAACAAGAAACGTGTCAAGGTCCAGTATGACAAGTCTGTCTATCCCCGGTTGTATGCTGAGGGTGACTTGGTCCTCTTGTATGACCAAGCCAAAGAACCGCTAGGGGCAGGCAAGTTTAAACCCATGTGGCACAATCCTTATATCATGCGACATTTTCTAGAAAAAGGAGCCTACGAGTTAGAAGATTATGAAGGGAATAAATTGGTCAACCCAGAAATGGGATCTACTTGAAAAGGTATTACACTTGATCCCTAGGCATGGGTGAAACCCTTTTTATACTAATGTAAATTTGGTGTATATACATCTTTTTCCCCTTTTCTTTTTGTCTTTGGCTTGCTTATCGAGTTTTTCCTTTTGGTTGGCAAATGTCAATGGAGTCTTTGGTCTACCTAGGATTCGTAGATGGAGCCAGTCATCATACACAGAACTTGGCTTCCACCGCTTGGGTGATTTATGCATCCGAGGGTTTGCTAGTGTCTTCAGGTGGTGTATGCCTAGGGCCATCCACGAATAATGTGGCTGAATATAGTGCCATCATAGAACTTTTGCACGATGCCATCTCACATCATATTCACTCTAGAGGTTCACTTGTATTCTCAGTTAGTAGTATGTCAGTTGAACGATCGTTATCGTGTGCATGATCCTACGTTACTCTGTCGATTCCTACAGATACGTCTTTTAGAACGACAATTTGATTTTATTACATATTTTCACATCTCTAGAAGTTCTAATAATGTATCTGATGCCTATGCTAATTATGTTTTAGATTGGAATTTGTCACATTAATAAAGTAAATAAAACCATTAAATCAATGTACACATTGTAAGATATGAGTAAAGATGAATATCCCTCTTTATATATTTCAAAAAATATGGTGTTTATATTACAAAATTGGGGCTAAAACCCTCAAAATACATATACAGCCAATATACATATCCCATGGCATCTATGCATGTGACGTCGGATGCGTATCATGATAGAAAACCACGACATTTGCGAGACTCCAGAAGGGTCATACCCATGCTCTAGGTACACCAACAACCTGTCGCTACCTGGCTTTAGGTAGATCCTCTACCTGAAACATAGGAATCCTCTGTGTCAAACGAGACAGGTTTCCCTGCACATTCTGTACGACTCTCTATGCTTCTCCTCCCACTGCCTCATCTCCCTGATGCCTCCATATATGCCATAGGAATCCCTCTAGCCATTGCAGACCCACATCTGCAGTCACACAAGTATCTAGTTAATATTCAAACACCATCCAAAAATAATTTTGTTTCCTTAAATACAAAAATACAAAAAAAATGAAATATGTAAAAACTTTTACCTATGGTGTCGTAGGCGGCTCTTGGTGGAAAAGACATATCTGGGTCCCCTCTGAAATCAATCCTTGCATAGGGATAGTCATCTAGATCAATGATTTGTCTCCGTTATCAGAAGAAAAAATATTCATTGTAGGGTGTTGCCACCCTACCTCCCCCCTACTGTCTCATGACCTCGATCCATCGCTCCATGGTTGGATCACATGGTCCTCTAAGAAGGATCTCCACCTTGAGTCCCAGACCTAGAACCTACTCGAAAAAGAAACTACAAAGGATAGAGGCAAACCTGAAGTTTTGCTTATGCCCCTGCTTGCACTCTGTCAACTGACCTTTCATATTGGTCAACATTAAGGTACACCAATCATAGACAGTGGGTCTTGCACACTCCAATGCGAAAAACATAAGTGGCCTCGATGTTTGATGCAACAAGGCCGAACCTATAATGCTAGTAAGCACGAGCACAATGATCTTCAAGCTGAGGTTACTTATAGCCCAGATGGGGACTTGATTTCCCACCATGGGAGTCCCTGCAACATAGTGGACTTCGATATACTCCTCAATCTTCATCCCACTCCCCGCTCCATGTGACTTGAGGTTCACGACCTCTCCTCGACGCGAAAGGCCAGTTAAGAAGTAGATGTCCTTGTTGTGCCTCTTTTTTCACCTAAATGAGCAAAATAGAGGTACTTACAAGCTTTGCTGGGTTAGCTAAGCAAGACAACACTAAAAGAAAGGGTTATAAGAATAAACATAAAAGACTAAGCTAAGAATTAAACTAGGAAAGGAAAAAACAACTAAACTATTGTGCATAAGGACATAAGAATAAGAAACAAACAAGACTCATGTCACCAATGAAAATGATTGTATTAGTGAAAATAAAACACCAAAGAGAAAGGGGACTTTGGGTCCCTTTTTCCTCCAATGGAGGGTTCTTGGACCCCCAATATTGACCTCTTCTTACAACTTGGAAACTGGAAAGAAATGGTGAAGGAATCCCAAGCTAACCCACTCAAAAGGTGATGTGGATTGCCCAAATGGAATGGTACTAGTATTCTCTTGATAAGAAAAGAGGTTTCCCCAAGAGAATAGAAGCAGCATAACCTTGCAAATGAATTCCTTAAAATTGTAGTGCACCCATGGCTTTGTTTTATAGCACCACTTTGAGGTATTGTGCAACCATCTTTTAGTGTGAAAAGGGGTTGTTTAGGGCACCTTTAGGTCTTTGACCAGCCACCCAGCCAAATCCAGCCGAGATTTGGATGTCAAATCGACTTGGAAGCTGAACTAGGAGTGGGTGGGAGGCCAACCAACATCATAAATGCGTCGTTCTCAGGTGTGCGTGGCTTTTAGCGTCCATAGTCGTGCATCATGCGCATGTGCATTTTTCCTATGCTTCTTGATGGTGCATGTGCATGCGCGCCCTATGTAGTCATAGCGCATCTTGATTTTATAACTGGTTGTATAGTTTTGGACCTTTTGGAAATTCTTTTTTGGTAATTTTGGTCCATGGGTGGATTCATAGCTATTTGAATATGTTGGATTCCTGTAACCATTTGCAGACGAAATTTCAGTGATAACAAATGCCCCTTGATGCATGAAGTTAGGAGCATACGAATAGCCAAAGTTCATCAATTTTTATTCTACTGAGAGTACCATTGTAAGAAAGAGTGATAGTGAGAGTATCAAGAGTGACCTGGTGGAGGGAGAAGGGAACCTGTAGGACCCAACCTTTTGTAAGGTGTCGAAAATAAATTGTGTACAAACAAGGCGGGCATGCCCCATGCTTGTGTCATGTAACTCAATAAAAGGGGTGTTGTACAGTAACTAAAATTGTGTGTTGATGTAGACAACTGAAGTGCCCTTGGGGGTAGTTTTAAAAAATTCAGAGGACAATTTTGATGAGGAACATACTCTAAAAAGTAGGCAATGACACCTATAACAAGTATCACGAATTCTGTGGGCATTGATAGCCCAACAAAGTTCAAAGGTCTTCGGAAAATATAAAAAACAACTGCAATAGTCGCAAAGTAAGACCCACCGTAACATGAGAAAGTGTTGAAGTGGAATGTTATGGGGGTCAATGATAGCAGAGAGCAATGATGGTTCTCCTTGTGCCGTCCGAGACTTCTCATTGTAAAGGTAATGAGAGTCAAGATATTGTCACCCTTCTGGAAGCTGTGTTGATGTCGACAAAAAGGGAGACACGACTCCAAGAAGAAAAGGGTTTTGTGAAATCCACTAGGTGAGGTCAGGAACTGAGGAGGTACATGAACAAAGTCAATATGTGTGGAGACTCAAGACTGCCCTTGGTTGGGAATACATGCGAAGTATAAGTGGATGCAACCGTTCAACTAGGTCAAGTGTCAGGGGGACAACGAGATGTGGGATAAGTTGTGCCAAAGGTGGGATAAAGTGAAATAACTCAAAGAGTAGAAATAGGTGGCATGTGGGATACGATGTCAACAAGGGTAGGTGATAAGAAATTCCACAACCAAGGGCAACATGGGTTTCATTTTCCAAAAAGGAAGAAGGTCGCCAAAGGTGACGACAAAAGGATATGTAAAATGCTGGAAATAATGGCTTAATTACAAAAAGAATTAAGAAATCAGTGGGGATAATAATGCAGATACAAAAATGAGTGCCCCAGTGTGATATGGATTTACCTGAGGATGGTGCAAGTTGGTTAAAAAATAAGTGGGGGGTTGGATCCCCATACGCGGGTTTCTGTAGTAGGGAAATGTATGGAGGGAAATATGAAGATGGGCAAACCGACGGTGGATGAAATGGATGGTAAATGATGCTGCGGGAGTGCAGTAAAAAAAAAACCATGAGGAAGTGCCCTAGGAGTCCATTGGGTAGGCTAGCAAAATGAGGAGAAGGAGTATGTGGCTGATTCACGACATGATGTAAGACTATCGGGACTCCCATCCCTAAAGGTTGAAAACACCATGAGTGTCAAAGTGCCAAGGGGGGCTATGAATGGGATAGCTCATGTGGGGGAGAGTGATACCAGGTGATAGTACCCAAAATGCATTGGAGGTGACGGTACTGCAGAGCTGGATATAGGGACCCTAAAGGCAAATTTCAGAGGGTGTGATTGGAGATGCAATTGAGATTCAGAGGGAATGATTACATGCCAGTGTTGATTAAATAACTGAAGGGGTCGCGCTGGTGTGTGATGACCAAGTACTTGCACACATGACAACCAAATACCCAATGTGAACAATATCTAAAGATAATCGAACATATAACCGTTTATTTGATAATGTTGAACATGAGCATGCATACCTTAACAGGGTATGGAAAAATGGCTCCCTAGGGGCTAAGGATGAAAAATGGCCTGGGGATTGTCTTGATGTAGATGACCGAGTGTTGATCTCGTGGCTAAAGAAGGATCGAAAAATGGACGCTCGAAGCTCCCAGTATTAAGTCTGGAAGTCTGGCAAAATGGACTATATATAGTTGTGGGGCCCACATTGCCACCTCATTTGTACTTGCTGCTATAGTTGTGAGAGAGGAGATTGCAGAGCAGATTTGGAGATTCTATGAGTGCAAGAAAGCTGATCCAAGAGGTGCTAGAGTCAGGTTAGTGGTCTCATCCTCCTGTACAATAGTTAGGTGTCAATTTTTGGGTAGGACCATACAGATGGCTGTATGGTAAATTTTGAGGGTTGTGGCCCCCCAAGTGCACGGGCGATCGATGGCAACCCGCACATGAATCCACTGCTATAATGGGCACAACCACACAGGGGGGAGCGCTATTTGGGAAAACAAGCATGCAAGGGGTGCATGCCTGTCTGAAACACATCTGCGCATATGTGTGCGACTGTGTTGCTAACAGTTGCGCATAACTGCGCAACTGTGTAGTGAACAGGCATGCACCGAATGTGCACCTGTGATCTTAACAGGTGTGTATACATGCGAGTCTGTGGGGTAAATAGGTGCACATGTGTGCATTCCTGTGGGTAAAACAGCCGCGCCTTTGAGGCAAAGCTGAGGGTGAGAAAGCTTATGTTCCTCTCTCTCTCTTTTTGTTTTTTTTGTTTTGGGGAGATTTGGTGTTTTTGTGATGGCTAATCGATTACTGTATATGTGGATGTAGGTGATCATTGGGGATGATGCCGATCCATTGTAGAGAGAGGGACTAGGCCCGACTGAGGGAGGCCGTGAGGGATGAGGAGATGACAGTTCATGGTTCTTTGGTGGCCTATGGACTGCTGAAGTTTTTTGAGTGCCCACTGTTGAGGGCACAGGAGTATCTGCTGCAATTCCTGATCTCGATATGGAGTTCGAAGTTGCAGTGTTTTATTGTGCGTGGAGAGCACTTCGCATTCTCTGCTGAGGAGGATGTCTATTTTTTGACTGGGCTCCCTTTTTGGGGAACCCTGCTGCCGGTCGAGCCGGTGGTAGTTAGAGAGGGGAAGTTGGCTACCCTTGCCTGGACATATTGTTCGGGAGAGGATTTTATGTTTGGGTTAGTGGTGAGGATTGGGGCGATGGACGCCCTGGTACATCATTGCATGGAAGCGATGGTTGTGAGAGTGTATGGGTCAAATATAACTTAGTGTATCAGTGGTGGCCAGCTGAGGATCATGCAGTGGGCACTAGGGGATGATCATTTTGCTTGGGGCTTGATGTTGCATGCCAATATGGTGGGACAGCTCACCAGGTATCAAGTAGCCGAGTTAGGGTATTTTTCCTTTGGATCGATCCTGGTGGCTTGGTTTCTAGAGAGGGTGTCGATGTTGCACCCGTGAGTGTTGTTAGACCTTCCAGGAGCACGAGAGCCACGACTGCGGTAGTGGTCGACGATTTTGGTTCATCATGGGGGTGGGGAAGGTGGCCACTACTTCACGGTCGAGGTTTCACAAGTGTGGCATTAGATGCCACAAATCATATTGTAGTTTCCATACAGTGGGATAGATTTTCATGATGATCCTGAGATGATATTACCTCCGGGAGAGGTATTCGATCACTGAGGTATGATGTGTTGTTTACTGGTTTTGTTGATTTGTTTTTTTAGATAGTATATCATATGGTTGATATTTGTATGGATGTTTATGCTATCATGTGTTTGTTTGTGTAGATGTGGGACCGCGTGGACAAGAGGTCGAGCTGATCCGAGCGCCAGCCTACCAGGGGCCTATGAGACCACCATGGGGAGAGTTGTGAGCAGAAGAGAGGCAACGTCGATAGGATGTTGGGGCGAGGCCTGGTTATGATGATAGAACGGCCTGGAGGTTCTGTTATGATGACCCCGGGGCAGGGCCGTCACATGCTCCTCCGGCCAAGGCCGGGGGAGAGTTTGATGATTTCCTCTGCTAACTAGCGGTGGTTCTACAAGGAGTGCCCAAGAGGATGTGGGTGCAGATCTAGGATGAGGGTATCCTGGAGCAGTGTATTGGGCTGCCGGTGGAGTCATGGACCTTGATTCACAGAGCATATGTAGCTAGAGCTGCGATGACTGGACGGTTGCCTCTGGGACCTGGGGGATCTAGAGCTAGTGGGGTACCTCCGCTAGAGGGAGGACCTAGTGCTGGAGCAATAGAGGTGCCCTGAGGGCTACTAGATATGTAATTGTGTATCTGATATATAGGCTGGTGAGCCCATTTTGTATAGTTGTGACATCCAGTTTTGTATTGGTAGGGATGAGGTGATTCACCTGCCTACGGGCAATGTACTATTTTTGTAAACACTTTATGACATGTGGACCAATATATATATATATATAGGGATATATATTTTTTGGATCTTTGTGTACATGTGTGATGTGTTTTTTGTTGGTGATTCTAGTTTTTGTTGTAGTGGATGATGTCTAATCTATATGTTGTGACAGACCTCTGATGGTTTATGTGTATGTGAAGATGTCTTGATGTGATATATGCCAATCTATTATAATGTTAGCCATGTTATCTTCTATTTGATTGAATTGTCTTGGGATATGTGTAAATGTAATGGAATCAAAATGTTGAGATAAAAGTCTAAGCTGCAGGTATTTGTGAAAGAGGCAAGGATCACTGACACGGTATACATTGTTGAGCTGGAGGAAGACAAGTTGGGAATCTAATAAGACATGAAGGTGACAAATATGGTGATGATTGGCCTCAACGAGGAGATTAATGATAGCGGTGTACTCTACTTGATTGTTGGTGGCTGAGCCTAAACATATGCCACTGGTGTGGAGCAGGTCATGTAAAGGAGAATAGAGGGCCCAAGCAGTCGAAATGAGATTCTATGTCCAGTGGCTAGCTCCATCGACGTAACCGATGTGGTAGGCCGATGGAGGTGGCATTTGTTAATAACACGAGTGGTATATTAGACAGGAGGTATGGATAAAAGAAGACTAAGAACTCTACAAAAGACGTACAAAAAAGAAAGAGCCTAGTGTAGTAGAGCTATGCTCAAGCGTAAAATTTCTTTAAGTACAACCCGTTGACGGGTTCCTTGAGAGGATGGCCTTTGAGGGAGGCCAGGATGTATGTGCCTTTAGTGAGGTGATGTTTGATAATGTAGGGTCTATGCCACAGGGACTTGAATTTGCCATGGCCAAGGGTATCGTGAGTGATATCGTAAGCAAGGACAAGGTCTCCTTCGTTAAATGAGTGAATGTTGACATGGCGATCAAAGGTGGCCTTTGATCATTTTTTGGCTGCTTCATTGTTCTGTAATGAAGATCGACGATCTTCATCCAGGGATTCTAAGTTCAGCAAACAATGCTCTATTGGGGCTATGTTGGGTAATAGCTCAATAATGGTGCGTAAGGTGGGAATTTCCCACTCGATGGGAAGAGTGGCCTCAACCCTGTGGACTAAATGAAAAGGTGTGAAACTAGTGGCAGTTTTGACTATTGTGCGATAAGCCCAGAGTGCAGAAAATAACGTATGATGCCAATTGGTTTTATGTTTGTTAACCATGAGTTGCAACATGGTTTTTAATACCTTGTTAACTGCTTCGACCTTTTCATTGGACTGAGGGTAGTATGGTGAGGCAAACTCGTGGGAGAAGCCTAACCAAGATGAGAGTTCCATGAAAATCTCATTCTCGAAATGTTTCCTGTGATCGGAGACTAGTTGGAGTGGTACGCCAAAGTGGGATATGACGTGGTTAAAGAAAAAATGCGTTGTTGTGTCAGCGGTGTTATTGAAGGTAGGCATGGCTTCAACCCACTTGGTAAAGTAATCAACTACAATGACTATGTATTTGTGTTCGTTGTTGGATGAAGGGTTGCAAGTCATGAAGTCAATGCCCCATTTACAAAAGGGACCAGCAGTGATGGCTGGGTGTAGAAGAGTAGGTGGTGCACGTGCTTTGTTAGCGTAAAGCTGGCATTTATCACATCATTTCACGGCATGGATGTAGTCGTGAAATAATGTAGGCCAAAATTAACTTGTGCGGATGATTTTCTGAGCGGTGGACAACCCTGAGAGATGACCTCCGCAAGCACCATTGTGGTAGTCGTTCAAGACTCTGTCGGCCTTGTCAATGGTTAAGCAGCGACGAAGTATGGTGTCAACTCCTCACCGATATAAGATGTCCCTGATGAGGAAATAGCAAGGTGTCTGGTGACGAATATGTCGACGATCATATCTGGAGAGGTGGTTTCCAAATTTTTGTGTTCGGAGATAGACAAGAAGATCGCCATACCAAGGGTCATATGAGGGGATAAAAAAAATATGTTCATCGGGGAGCTTGGTATTGACCGGTGGACTGGTAGTGTCAGAGGGAAAATCCATGATAAGTTCAGTGAGGATGAGAGCTTCCTTGCTCTTGGGTGTTGAAAATTTGAGATCGTATTACTGAAAGATGACGATCCATCGAGAAAATTTATCGTTAATTTGTCGACGACTAAGAAAGTATTGCATGGGGTTGGAATATGCGATAACTTTAGTAGTTCGAAGCAGGATGTAATGGCACAGTTTCTGGACTATGAGGGATAGATTTTCTTCATGATCATACTTCAAGGGTGTTCCTGAAAGGTTTTTACTAATGTACTAAATCACATGCTCATGGGTGTCATCCCCTATTTGGACGAGCACTCCTGCTACTGAAATGGATTAAGCTGATATATAGAGGAGATAATCATAGTTATAGTCAGCTGGACTAATCAACAGGGCGTTGGAGAGAGCCGCTTTGAGATCGTCAAAAGTGTTTTGGGCATGTTTATCCCATTGAAATGGAATGTCCTGATGAAGTAAGCGAAGGAAGCCATGTGCATGAGTAGCATAATCTGGGACAAAGTGTCGTAAAAAGTTGGATTTGCCTTGAAGGCTCTGTAGTTGGCGTAAATTCCATGTGGGTGGAATTTTTGTGATGGCTTGGACTTTGAGGGGTTCCACAGTAATGCCACATTGGGAAACTATGAACCCAAGAAGGCACCCAGCATTGATGCAGAATACGCATTTGAGGGGGTTCAAGCAGATATTATACTGACGACACCTGTGGAAGATTATTTGTAGATCATCGAGATGATGAGTGTGTTTCTTAGACTGGGCGGTGAGGTCATATAAGTATGCAAGGATGATACGAGCTAGATTATGAAACACATATGTCATGGCCCATTGGAAAGCGGCATTGGCATTCTTGAGGCCAAATGGCATGACACGATACATAAAGGTGCCCCAAGGGGTTGTGAATGCAGTTTTGTATTGATCGGCGGGGTGAATTTGGATTTGGTTGTAACCAAAGAAACCATCCATGAAGGACAAAGCCTTGTGGCCTGCACAATCATCGATTATTTGGTTGATGAAGGGTGTTGGAAAGTTGTCATTGGGACAGGCATGATTGAGGTCACAAAATTTCGTACAAACACGCATAGTGCCCTATTTTTTGTTAACAGGGACAGGGTTGGAGACCCATGACATATAGGCTATGGGGTAAATGAACCCTGCAGCACGTAGTTTGTCAATCTCGGCTTTGATGGCCGCTTCTTTGGATGGGTGTAACGGTCACTGTTTTTGGCAAACAGGTGTGATATCTGTTAATGTTTAAGCCATTATTATAGATGTTTGCATTTCATTAGATAACAATAGCATAATCCAAGATCACTGAGAAATACACAATCACAAGAGACAAAACATTTATCCTGGGAAACCCTCTAGGGGAAGAAAACCTAGCAAAACTTCCTTAATATAGATAGCCAACACAATGCCAAGAGATCTCTATGCTAAAAAAAAAAGTCCTCTCCAAGATATGTGCCACTCTCTCTCTCCTTTGCCGGTAACAGATTAGAAATTATCTCTCAAATTGAGCAAGTGAGTTATATCCAAGTGAGGCGCTAGCCTCCTTTATTTATACAAGTCTGGCACGTGTGAAGTGTCTCTTCACTGGCAGGGATGACTTCTCAAACTGGGTGGGTAAACCCACCTTTATTATATTTTTGGGTCTCTTTATTAACTGTTGGGGCCGACTTCTCATTCTGCCTATTATAATTGTCTTTTGACCAATCCGCAAAAGGGGATTTGGTCCTATTACAATAACCGACATGATCAATCCACAATGGGGATTGATCCTATGAATAATATCTCAATAATAATAAGAATACTCTTTGCAGTTACAATATTTCAACACTCCCCCTTAACAAGAAAGGTATTCTTTAGCAGCATCATGCGAGAGTGAGAGGACAACATCATCAACATCATCAAGTGGGAGGACAACATCATTAATATCATCTTGGCTGGCATATCTATAAATCATCAAAAGTTTTCTTCATCAGCAGCATCATCATTCTCAAAGGAATTCCATCATTATCTGCATCAATATATATTAGTATAAAAAATGATACATCATCATCATCACAGCACAAGGCTGGCTCATCATAATACAAGACTGGCTTTACGTCACAACTGTCAAGTTGGAAGCTCAGTACTTGTATCATCTCATCGTCTTGCTTTATGTCACAACACTCAAGCTGGAAGAAAGATACTCGTCCTGCTTTACATCACAAACATCAGGTTGGAAGCAGG